>JADRCD010231129.1:0-18233 GCA_019843815.1 Montemys delectorum
GTCCTGAGTTTCAGCTTGTATTTTCATTAGCATGCAGATAGAAACTACGCTCTTCTTTGTGATGGTCTGAGTGCTACATCCCTCCTCTCAGTGTTAGCTTTCATGGCATTTATTCTTTCTTTAAACATCATTGCTCCTCATGCTTCCCCAAGGGGGGAAGGAATTTGGCAAGAGCAAGAACCTCATCTGTCTTATTCATCAATCCAGGACAGTACCTGATATGTCGCAGGCCCTAGACAAATGCCAACAGAATAAATGAAGGTGTGAACAAATGCTGGCATACATTTCCTTCACATTCACCCACTAATGCATACCTGGGGCAAGGGAGAAATGCATTGTTTTGGAATTCCCTTCTGCTTCTTACTTTGGAAACTCTATAAAAATCCTAACTATGAACCATCCACATGCCCACCTTCAAAAATAGGCAACGCACTCTCGGGACTGTGGTTGAGAATGAGTCTAGATCATGTATATGATTGTTCCTATGTGTTCTGGGGCACCAGTCTAATCGATGTTGACTCCAAGATGCCTTTTACTGTGTCCACTCCAGGGTCTTGAAATCTGAAGTGCAGAGGGTGCGTAGAGTGGAAAGGTAGTTTCACACTCCTGTCTTCTGATATCTGATGCTCAGAACACCCAGTCCCTTCATATTCATTCTTCCTCTGCCCTCCTT
Source organism: Montemys delectorum (assembly GCA_019843815.1). Lineage (NCBI taxonomy): Eukaryota > Metazoa > Chordata > Mammalia > Rodentia > Muridae > Montemys > Montemys delectorum. The sequence goes on from JADRCD010231129.1 coordinate 674, forward strand.
TCCAAATAGTTTTCCTTTCTCTTTTACCCCCTTTCTTTTTCTTTCATGTTGAAAACGAAGGTCTACCATGGTCCAGGGTCTTCTACCTGCTTCTCATTTCTATAGGAGAGGGCTGTGCCTCTGCCCTACTGTCACTCCCCATCACAAGTGTGTGTGTGTGTGTGTGTGTGTGTGTGTGTGTGTGTGTATCTCTTCACTCTAATCCCTTCATTCCATTAGACTATATTTTATTCTGTTTTAGAAAGTGCTAGTCACAGTGGGTTGTTGATTTCACTAATCAACAGACATTTCAGAATCCCTGGAATAGATTGTGAACTTCTTAAGACCCTTTGATTTATAAAAGGACCATCAGCAGACCCAGAATCAATCTTTTAAATGAGGCCAAGTGTCATTAGGGTGGTTGATAAAGGTTCATGTGTCTTTCCTGTCCCTGGGAAACTGTAAACAATTTCAGGACCAGAAAGGCTGTCATGGCAGTGCCACGTAGCTAGAGGTTCCAAGCACAAGGAGGGATGACTTCTGACTGGTCTACTGGAATGCCTTTTGGTTGGATACAGAAAGATGCCTTTATAGGATGTCTCACCAACAGACTTACTTAAGAAGCCAGGCACTGCTCTGTGCATGCCTGTAACCCCAGTACTTTGCGGGAGGAGCATCACAGAGGCTTAATGATTACCAGCCTAGCTCAGGATTCAGTGAGAAACTCTGTCTCAGTGGGACAAAGCAGGAAGGGACAGAGAAGGACACCCAATGTCTTACTCTTTTACACAAGGGAATACCTACCCTCACACATTTGAGCATACACACACACACACACACACACACACACACACACACACACACACACACTCATGGGCCATGCAGAGTGGTTCCTGGCTGTGATCTCAGCATTTGGGAGGCTGAAGCAGACAGACAGACTGTACAGATGCGTAGCCTGCGCTGTATACAAACCCTGTATATATCAAGAAACAAAAGTAGCAATCAGGTTTTTTTGAACCCTGTGTTTCCTGTTTTGTGCCTACAGCTGAAGAGTAACTCTTGAAGTCTGTTGTCTGTCCATTGTAACAGAGTCTCAATTTTTTTTCCTCCCTATCTAACAAACTCATCCCACATGTAAACCAGAGTCCTAAGAACTCTATGAACATTCTCTAGATCCTCATTTTTAAAAGAAAACCTGTAAGAGAAGCAGTGTTGTACATCACAGCACTTGAGACATCCTGCTACACCATGGCTAGCCTTATCCTCCACCCTGCCAAGAGCAAGGATGCTTCTCTTATTCACAGATAGGACACTGGGATTCAAAGAGATGCTAGGACGTGCTCTGAATCTCTCAAGCAGGCTGCTGAGTTGCACTCTGAAGCCTAGTAAGGAGTCCACAGCACTGGACAGAGTCTGAAGTGGCATCTAATCCTGGAATTGTCACTCAGGGTATGTATGCTGAAGCAGCATTGGTTAGGATGTGCTAAACCCTCCTAGCAGTGCGGGGTCCGGGTAAGGAGATGTACATATCTTCATGCACACGGGTGTGAGCTTCAAATCAGAATGCTGCTTGTAGGCTCCAACACAGGTAAGCCTGCCAGTAAACAGAAGAAACCCCCAATGGCCAGCTAAACACCCCTGTAGCATCTCTGTGGCCTCATTCTGCTGAAACACAGTGACAAGGACATTCATCATTGCTTATATGAATGTTTCTCAGTGAGAGAAAGGAAGTCCTTTTATTCATTCAGGGACGTTTTCCCTCTAGTTCTGGGCTTCACTTTAATTTTATAGTAGCAAGACCTTCAAATGAGGGCTCTGTCTGGCTTCCCCTTGGTCTCTGCAGTGACAATACTCTTATGGCTGACTAATGCTTTTTCTCAGGTAGAGTGACTGGCTAAAGGCCCCCTAGTTAAACTTATCTTTCCAGTAGATGCCAGGTAATTATATGATGGAAATTCTTGTTTCTTATTTGGAAGCTCTCACAGTCATTTTCCAATAAATATGCATGTCTATATCTATTAATTAAAACTGAATGATGTGATTTGTGACTTGAATGTTGCTATTGGGCTGTTGGGTCCCAAAACATATTGGTGAACTTGAATTTATATTTAGATTTGTGGAGAACTTGGATGATAGTCGATTTTAACAGAAAGAACAGAGCTATAGTGCAGTCTGGGTGGAGCAGTTACTTTCTCATAGGGGTCTAGAATGTGCACAATGTGATGTCCGAATTTCTTTTACATCAAAATGAGTCATTAGAAAGTTTTCAGTTATTTATTCCTACCTCAAAACTGTGCAAAATACAGTTTCTTAAAACTAGAACACCTTGCTTCTCGTGGCTGTCATTGGGTTATTGTCTAGTCTTCTCTAGGATTATTCATGTGGCTTCAAGCATCTGGCCCTTCAGCTGGGTCTGGAGTGTCTAAGATGACCCAGTGTGCTGTCTAGGGACATTGATTATTGATTATTTTTTCTCCACATGCTCTTGTCCCACAGTCTCCAGTCTGGAGTCTCTTTCACAGGAGTGGTAGCAATTCCAAGGTGGCAAGCATGGGCATTGTGAGGTCTCCCGAGGCCCAAGCTCTGAAACGTCTTTACCTTGGGCTTCACTCAGTTGTGGAAGGAAAATCTCAAGGCAGGGCTCGTAGGTATAGGGGTGGCAAGATAAATTCCCTCTCTGAGTATGAGCCCCTGAAAAGTTATCTTCGTTGGTTTTGTATGCAAAATATAACCCTTTGCCCAGAAGTCCTAGCCTATGACACACTGGCCTCATGGTCAGAGTCTTGGTCTTTTAAATACAGATAGAACTGGGTACCTTGGATGCTATTCCTCAGGTGCACACAGCTCCCCTGGAAGCACATCCAAAACTGCAAACTTCCAATAGGCCCAGCAACCCTGGTGACCCATTCCTGTCAACTGGGGGCTAGGGGATCAGAGGTCTATGCAGTTGCTGGTTTATTTCATTCTGAAATCTAGCCAGATACACACAGCCAGTTTCCCTACTTTAGGAATACAAAATAGTTCTCAACTAGGACAACTCCTTCCATGGAGGTGCCATCACCTGAAGCTTCCCTAGATTCTTTGAGCATCATTCTCTGTGACTTTGGCTCTGCCCCTGAGTTGTTCATTCTTTCCTACAAAAATGCAGTGCTTCTATAGCTGCCTGCTGCCTGCCCAGTGAAATTGAGAGTCCAAAGATTTTCTTTCATTTTAGACTGTCTTTGAGCCCCTTCTGGCCCTAACTGGGATGTCTTAAACTATGATGCCCTTATATACTTGTAGGTTTCTCTGGACTCTTGTTTTCTCAGACAATCTCTCTCTCTCTCTCTCTCTCTCTCTCTCTCTCTCTCTGCCTTAGACCGTGTAGTAGAATCTCATAAGATACTCAGGAGCCTTTCAGTCTGTGATCTTGCTGAAGTCTTCCTGAGGGTTCTACCAGTCACAAGCTCTGCAGCCCTTGTCTCACTTGGGTCTGGTTTTAGGGAGTGCATGTCCTTGGAGCGAGAGAGAGTCTCATTTCCAGCCACACATGTCCTGGATCTTTTATATTTCCTCCGAGTTCCGCTTCTTCCCTTCTTGTATCCTCTCTAGCTCCTTTTCTCTCTCCATGAATGTATCACATGCAGCTAGGAGCCAGCTGGCACCATCAGTATTCTGTCCAGAGAATTCCTTGGCAAGATCTGTATATTAAGAAAATAGTATTCCATATTGCCAGCTAGCTACACAGATGATAGTATGGCCTATTGTTTTATTACTGCCTGACTTGGACAGCTTCCAATGGCTGGTTTTGTTTTGTTTTGTTTTGGTTTGGTTTTTTGTATTTTTCCCAATCCTCTCTCTACCTCTTACAAATGGTGACAGTCACATCTGTACCCTGCTCTTAATCCAATGCCAGTGTCATCAGTGTCTGGCTCTTGTCTTGTAACACTTCACTTTTAGATGCCACTGGTGATGGTTAGTTTTATATGTCAACTTGACTATGAAACCAGATATTTGTACAAATGTTATTCTGGGTGTTTATTTGGCTCAGTGGCTGGTGACACAGTTTACATTCTCCAATGTGGGTGTGCCTCCTCCAATCAGCTTTGAGGCAACAACAATAACAACAACAATAATAACAACAACAATAAACAACTCACCTTTCCAGAGAGGCTTCCTCCTGCCTGATTGCACTGAACTGGGATGTTTTCCTGTCTCAGACTTGACAGCTACCTATCTCTATGTATACCATCTCTCTATAAAATATCAAATTAATATAAATTATTGGCTCTATTTTTCTAGAAAACCACAATAAGCCAACTTCTATATAATATATATTGGTGATATAAAAACATACCCGAAGCTTATTGACTTGAAACATGGACAGATGGCCTTTTGGAAAGAACCAGGTTGTAATGTTCCAGCTTTGTGGCCTGGTGACAACTATTGAACCCTGATGCAGCATAAGAACAGCCACAGGGAATATGCAAATGAACAGAAGTGGTGATGATGATGACAAGGACAGTGTCCCAGCAAAACTATCAACAATACATGAGCCAGGCTAAACTCGTCCGTGGACTCTTGGCTGGGCATTATGCATCGTTGCTTCTTGTGACTCTGTGGCTGAGAGTTCTGTCAATCTCTTTGGGCTCACAGCTGCAGCATCTGCCTCCTTCATTGGCTCCATTGGGATTAGGGCGTCTAATGTGACCTGGCTCACATGTCTGAGGCTTTGGTCCTCTTGTCAACTTGGTCTTTGCCTCCATGTAGACTCTCATCATTTGCTGATCTAGGTAGAGTTGCTTTATACAGTGACTTCAATACTCCAACAGATTAAAGCAGCTGGTGGGAGGCCCCCTAGCACCTGGGCTTCAGAATTCGAACACTCATCTACCACATTCTGCAGGCAAACTTTGAGGCCACACCAGGTAGGCTTAAGGGCCAGTTCATGGATTCCTCCTTTGAGCCTCCATGAGTTTTCATTCTTCCCTGGAAATGAGTGAGGTACCTTGGCTGTCCTAAATCTTTGTAGTAATCTATAAGGTCCTGTGCAGTATAAGTCACTGCTATGAGCATAAGCCAAGGGTGGCCAGGTGGCCAGGTGGCCAGGTGATTCATGAATCCAGACGCCCTTATCACTGGTCTCCTGAGCTTTGAATGCTTTGTGCTTGCTCTGTTTGTGAAGGCAGCCTGAATGTAAGAAGTAATTCAATGCGTGTTGGAAAGTAAAAGGTAAAAGAGTAACGGGAAGATGGCATTGAGTTCAGGAAGACAACAGCCCCTAGCATCTTTATTTATCCCTTTACTTTCTACCTACATGCCACATTCAAGGCATTGCATTGTGATCCCAAACCCAAGAGAGCCATTAAAATTTCAACCAGATCAAACACACTACCTGGAGGTGTTGAGAACTCTCTTGACTTTCCTTGGAAAATTCCCCCCAGAGTGTTCATGCCTCTAAAGTTGAAATTTGCATAATCTTTTGTATTCTTATCATCACAAAAGCTTCCAGTTCCTTGCTGACCCTGTCTGTCAGCTACTTCCTGGGGGAAACCTATCTTGTTATTTTTAAATAAAATGCTTTAGGAAACATCTGCTCACAGTTGCATATGTGACCACAGCATATTTTTTGATGCCTCGGCCAAAAACATAAAACATTTTCTCACATCGTACGTAATACATGTTTATTTTTAAAATAAAATCTCATATGAAATACAAATGAATTAAATACCTCCAGAGACCAAAAAGGTGGTGAAAATATTCCTCTTCCTCTGCTTAGCATGCCCTTTTCAAAAGTAGCCACATTGGGAGGGTCTTATTAAAATGCATGTAGTTAAATTCCCCAAAGAAAGGCAAATGTGATATTTGCGTTTTAACGGTGTTGATTTTTTATGACTCTTTGTTTAATGCTCTCTGTCACTGCAGAGCCAGACACAGAATTCATTTCCAAAGGTAAGCGATACCGCAAGGGCTGCAGTGTGGTATTATCTGCCGTGTGGACCTGAGAACTCTTGTTCTCTCGGTAGGCTTTAAATCAAAAGCGTTAAGTAGAGTTTAAGCCCCATGTCATTTTCGATTCCAAGCTTTAAAGCCATGAAGCATGGCTTTTATGATGGAAATGACAACTGGACTTCGTCTGTAACAGACCCAGCAAACTGACTTTGTGGCTCTCCCAATGACTCTCTGGGAATCTTACAGCAGGATAGCTATGACCTGGAAGGGGTCTGTTAGATCAGCAGCCAGCAGCTGGGTGCCTCCCGAGGGGTTTCCAGCCATCCCTTCAGTGCCCAGCTCCTGTTTCTGTCTGCTTCTCTCCAATGGCTCCCTTCCTTGCTCATCTGCCTGACTTTCAGCAAACTCCTTGCAACACCGTTTTCCCCCCTCTGAATTTACACAATCCCCATAAAGTGACACAGTGATGACTTACTTTGTACTTTCTGCGAGTCACACACCAGGCTGCCCACTTTAATCAATGCTATACAACATTTGATCCTCTAAAAATCCCTGTGCTTCTGCAGAGGAGTTCAGCAATCTCCCAAAGGTGAACAGATGTCAGTAAGCAAAGCTTGGAACCACCCATAGATATGACTCAGGCCTTAGCTCTTGTCTATTGCACCAAACCAACAATTATTTACTTTCCTTGAGCTTCTCTCTTTTAAAGTTCCTTCAGGGGAGACATGTCCCGTATATGTCTACGGTCCCTTCCAGTACAATTGGCACAAGCATTCAATAAAAGAAATGTAACTGCTAGCTCAAGAAAAATATATCATCATTCACTCGATTAAAAACATCTTTCTGAGAAGAAGCCCATATCTTTCAGAGTAAATTTCAGTGTCTTGGTACAAAGATACATATGACTTTGCCTTTTTCTTTTCAGCAATACACTTTTAATGGAGTCAACTCAAAACTTGCAAACCAGCAGGCCATGTTTGAAAGGCGATTCCAAGGAGGACAAAGAAGGGACAGGTCTCCCAGAGAGAACAGAGGAATTTGCTGAGATACACCCATCACTCGAGGCATTGGACTATTAATGTCTCCTTCTATGTGCCACGGAGCTCTGATCTGAGAGCACTGTTAGCATTCAAGCCTGATAAAGTCACCCTCATCTGAAAAACCCACTGTTACCTCATTAAACTTGAAAAATAGAAGGCCTTAGCACACTTGGAGATATTTTTGGCTTAAAAATGTAGCTTCTTTTTTTTCTTTCTAAGGGAATTTAAAACAGTTGTCTAATTGCGTGGCAAGCCTTCCTGACTGACTGCCCAGTGGGGTCAGAGCCAGGGGTTGAGGGGTACAAACTGCCCTCCAGCCTAGGGGAATTTCCTCTTAAGAGAAACTGTCATCAAAAGCCTAATTGAGAGGTCAGTGGTCTTAGGCCAGGCAGGAGATAAGCCTCTAGCCATATGCAGTTAGGTTGGCTTTGATCTGCCAGGCCTTTGGGTGCAGAAAGAAAGCCATCCATGAGCTGGAGGCTGGCTAATCTCCTTAAAGATAAACTGAAGCTATTTGGCTGGGATCGGGGCTCCAGGACAGAGAGGGGATGTCTCCTTGTGTGTTGGGGCCAGACTAGCTAATGAGTTAGTTGGAGATTGCCAGACCTCCTCATGTTCCCTGACCATGCTCATGACCACAGTCCTCTACCGCCATTCCTCATCACACCACCTTATGACCAGGTCCCTGGTCCTGATGATGCCTGTTCAGAGGCAGAGCCCTGAAGAGAAACCCATTACACCCCTCCAGAGCTCCCAGCATTCCTTCTCGGGGACTGTTTTGGAAGATGGCCAGTGGGTGACTTAACCATGAAGCAATTAAGGAGCAACAGAGAGCTGGTCTAGAAGCCATAAGAAAAGACCAAGAAAGGGGAAGGAAAGAGAATAGGAGAGAAGAGGGGACAAAACTGGAGGACCTACTTACTCTGAATCGCATAGGGATAGTGAGTGTATGATAGGATACAATATCAGTTGCTTCTTTTTCTTCTTCCTCTTCTCTCTTTATATTCTCCTTTCTCTACAGCAAAAAGCCAATTTAATGGAAATTAGTTGGGATCCATCCAAGGAGGGGACTCTGTCTGCCAGGAAAGACAGGTTTTCAGAAGCCAGTCAATGCTACTTGGCCTCCTGCTGCCTAAGAAGCAGCCAACATGGTTGATTCCCAGGAATCTCCCCAGGCAGGAAATACCAGGCCAGCTGGATGGAGAACATCATACACATCTCACACAAGAGATGATCCCTGCCACCATCGAGCAGGAGCAGGAGCTTGCTTAGGACATCCCAGAGTATTGCTTTATAATGCTTCAAATAGATGGATTAGGTGTCTGGGGGCACTTGGCAATGACTAAGTTAACCTCCATGAGTAGTGTTTGGGGCACAGGCCCTACTGCAGTTGGCACAATTCAGAATACACCTGGGACTTCTACTTGTCAAGTTCAGACATAATGACTGTACTCACCCAACCAGAAGGCTTGACCCACCTACCCTCAGTCCACCAGTGCCCAGGCACTGGTGGACACAAGAGCATCTTTGCACTAGAAATGACAACAAGGCAACCATGCTGCATTCCATGCGTAATGTGAGGTTGAACTACCTGGTACAATCTAGCTTTGGCCTTGAGATTCTATAAAAACATCATGAAATAGGTTAAGCTATTTGCTTAACCTATTGAAGTCTAAAGACTACTTGGCACCTAGATCTTTGGGTATAAATCAGAAAGCATAGCAGAGTCACCATTCTGCCGAGTGCCAATATTGGATTCCACCTTAAAATGTCATTATACTTGGGAATATAGAAAGGAAAGGGACCTCAGAAGATGACTCTCATCCAGTCCAGGAGTTCATCACAGGTGGACACCTAACTCTAGACTTTTCTACACCTGGTACCTATTCCTCTGTGTACATGACCATCTCGGAGGAGCAGCTTCATGCTTGACTGAGGTGATGTTCACCTGCCAAACTATTGCCAATTACCACGATAGAGGAAAAGAGAATGTTTGAAGACTTTTGAAGACTTTAACAGAAGATAACAAGTATGATTGCAGCTTGTTTTGGAGCACTGTGGTTATGACCAGTTATAATATTCTCATAGTTAATATTTTCACTTTTCTCCCCTGCCTCCTCACCTACTTGTTGCTCACAGTTAGCGGAGAGAGGAGGAAAAAAAAAACCCAACAGACCAACAAGGAAGAACCACTCTGCAAGTGGTTATAGCAAGAATTCTTACAAGTATAGCACAGTACTTTAGAAAAAAAAAACAAAGAACTTCCCAGAAAAAAATCTTTGAGGTCCCCCACCCCACCCCGACCCCAGAAGACAAAGAATTTACAAATAAACCACAAAACCTCAGGCCTGGTCCCTTTTCTTCCATCTCAAATTCCTCCACTCACTCTCGTGGTGCACTCTGAAAGAAGACTCCTTAACACATGGAATTTTAATGATGATTTCTAAGCACCCAGAATTCCTGAAGAAGACCAAACTCCCCTACTTTAATAGCATTTATCTCTAAGATACGCATTGCCTCATCATTATCATCAATCGGATATTTTCCCAAAGGAAAAAAATTAATTGCCTACCAGACATGTTTTGAAATGTTTATATGTCGCTTTGTATAAGCACAAAAGTAAGTCTTTGGAAGGCTGTTTATAAGTTACCAAAGTGTTAGTAAACTATGGTTTAGGGCTGATAAGGTTCATCTGACAGTCATCACTGAAACTGTTGCCTCAATAATAAACAAGGCCTTTTAGCCTCCCTTCTTTCAAGCACTGCCTCTCTGGATTAAAAAGCGTTTCTTGACACTAGAGGAAATGGATCATTGCAGTGGCTTGTTTGTTGTAATGTTTAAGAGAAATGATCGTTTTGTAACCCAGTATCTCATGGTATAGAATGTCAACGGGGTCAGACCTATGTCACTGGGCTTCATTTCTCCTCATTTGCAAAATGGTGATGGTAATTTTCTTCTCTTTGAGGGATTCCTGCAAAGACTAAGTGAGCTGTGATTCAAAAGGCACCACGGACAATTCTGGGTAAGTCTTCAATGTGTCAGAGACCCCTGTGTAGATCATGACCTTACTCCTGAGACAATCCCATTGTTGTGATACCTCACGTAGGTCCTTGTCAGGGGGAAGACCTTGCAATTCAGTGCTTAGAATGGAAGGAAGCAATTCAGGAGGTCTTGGTCCCTTGTGTGGTCCTTAGCTTGGGGCCAGATCTGTCACTAACTTGGGTGATTTCAAATGGGCTGCTGGACCCACTGCACCTCAGCCCCCACATTCAAATGTAAGAAGGATGATATGATTTTGCATTCCAGCATCTGCCCTTCAAATAATGCTTTATCATGAACAGGAAAGAAGAAAACTGATGAGAGAGCAATGCTTTGACTTTCACAGAGTTCTCCCTGAAAGGACCCCATTCTTCCATGCCCGTCTGTAACATCACCAGGACGGTAAATGGAATGCCTGGGCTTTCACAGTGACACATCTTGCTTATCTTGCATGGAAGACCCCATTGTGGCACTTCCCTGAACGGAACATCAATGAACATGGAGATCACATGTAAGGATTCATGTATCTCCCATTCTCATGGTCTCAGTACTCTTTCTATACTACTCTTGGCAGATGATGACAACTATAAACACAACTCTTTGCTCAGCTATAAACATTTATGGAGAACTAATTCTGAGACACACACAGAGGTAACAATGAAAACATCCAACATGGATGCTGCGGGATCATTCTAGAAGGGAGCATCTGGGGTTACTCTAGCAAGTTAGTATTTAGATCCTGATTCCTCTACAGCGCTTATGAATTTAATTACCTCAAGCAACTTTCTTAACCTCGCTGTCTGTTTCAGTCAAGACGGGAATAAGAGTGTCTTACTTTTAACACTGTTAAAGGCTCTGACCATGTAACTCACTGGAAGCCTCTAATAAACTGTCATTATACTCAGTATCGAAACAATGCAAGTCCATTTCCCTTAGTGACTAACTGTTTAACTGCTTGCTTTGATTTGTTCCAGCACTGTGACAATGCCTATGCACCTTTGGGGCTGCCTTGCCCTGACCCAGTTTCAAGACCAAGAGTATCCAATTGTGTCCATGTTGACTCATTAATCACTCTGTTTTTCTGAACAAAAAAGCGGCACATTGTCATTCCCTCCAGACTGGTGGCTGGCAACCATTGCTCTCTGTGAGTTGATGCTCTCCTGCCCATCGCTACCCAGGGCTTCTTTAGCTTCCAAAGCTACACACTGCACGTACTCACAGGACAAAAGACAGGAGTCCATTAACATCGTCTGCTCGACAAAGCAAAACCCCAGGCTTGCTTTTGGGTTCAGGTCATGGACCAAGCACAGCCCATTCTTCCGTGTGTGGGCAGCACCATGGTGGGGGGGGGGCGGGGGTTGTGCACTCGCTGCATTGTTCATAACATGAGGAAGAAAAAGATTTAGTTCCTTTCATTAGAGCCAACCTTGTGAAAGGAAGTGAGAAAGGTTTGTATATTCCCAGCAGGCTCCTGGCCTGCATTCCACGGGCCCACTCCTCTGTCTATACTACTGCCCTGCCTGCAGCTTGGTAGAGGCTTTATGCAGTAAAGATAGAAGGGATGAGACCTAATCAGGGACCTCTGCATTTGGCAGAAGCTCACATCTGGATTTCTTGATCATCATATGGATGTGCATCCTGCCTTCTTGAGCAAAATCCGGGAATCGTCACATAAAGAATGTCACTATATCACTATTGAGGAGCGCAATCAAGATCTGCACAGCAGGGGTGGAAAGCTGTGCAGAAGTGGGGGCAGTTAGAGATCATTGCATTGCAGTGCACATCCATGTAGTGTGTGTGTGTGTGTGTGTGTGTGTGTGTGTGTGTGTCCGTGCCTTGGAAGGCACCAAGAAATGTCCATGTGTCCCCAAGAAACTACTGATCTTGGTTTTAAATAAAGAATCTTTTTTGTACCTCCTAAGTGTGACTAGATATTGCTTTTCTGGGTCCTGAGAAGAACAACAGTTTCCATCTTGATTAGGGACAAACATGTGCTGATGATCCTTAACTGCCCCCACTTCCACACAGCTCTCCACCCCTGCCATACAGATCCTGGCTGTATTCAGCCATAGTGAAATTCTTCATGTGACAGTTCCCTGAGTTTGCCCAGGAAAGCATGATGCATAGTACACACTTGGTACTCAATTAATGACATGGTCATCTTCAAATCTAAGAAACCTTTTCAGTCTCACATGATAAAGATGAACTTTTCCCATTTACTGGCTCCGTGCTTCTGTTTAATGTCTCGAATATTAGTATTTTTCCCATTTTGTGGAAGGAACTAGGGGCTCACTTTGAAATCCTAGAACTCTTGGGTCTCTTAAGGGAGCCGCCTTCCAGCTAGTTTTAGAAACTGTGGTTGAATCTCTCCCACAGTATCCTGGTCCCCTCCTTCTATGGGAGTTCTGATCTGCTAAGATGTAAACAAGCAGCCAACCACTCCCCGCCCTAGATGTACACCATCATGACTTCCCCACCACAGCTGACCATAGTACTTCAAACCATGAGCCAAAATAAACCCTTCCCCTCATAAGTTGCTTTTGCTAAATATTTGATCATAGTAATGAGAAAAGTATCTGACACATACCTTAAGTTTTCTCTTAAGAGGTTAAGCTGCTATATTGTTTAAGTTTAAAAGACAAGAAATTGTAGTTGACTATTTTTGGTCCTTTGCATTCTTATCTGCTTTTTGAGGGAGAAGGAGGTGTGGGGTGATGAGTGGGGCCTTCCACCCTTTCCACCTTGGGTTCTAGCTACATCCCAGGCCAGAGGAAGCTACCATAGCTGATGCCCTATTTCAAATTGTAGCAATACATTCATGGAGGGCTTTGCTTCCCAGAGAGTTGCTGGTGCAAAGCTTTTATGGATCTGATTTTATCCATGGGTTGTGCTGGAGCCAGAAAAGATGGGAAACCCCTGCCTCCCATTAGTGTCCTCAGAAGGCTTTCATGGTTTTCAAAGATACTGTGGCTTTAAAAGCTACTTGCCATTCAACCACATTAGGATCTTCCAGCTCTATATTTAAGAAAAAAAAAAAAACAAAAAAAACAAAAAAACAAAACCAACAAAAGAACAAAAGAATTTTTAAAAACCTAATAAATAACAATCGCTTTTGAAAGAATTTTAATGCATTTTTTTTTCAGGCCTCTCACATCAACTTATTTTCACATTTTCCCTAAAAAGTAGATTAAGAAACTATCCATTGTCCTACAGTGGGAACAATAGAATCGGAGGTGTGGCCCGTCCAGAGGCATCTGCATAGCTTTGCAAGGCCAGCCATGTGGCTTTAGCCTTTGTTTCTCCCTGAGGTTGCATCGGTTGGGTCAGACTGATGAGGCGCTGAGAAAATGGTGTAACCAGCAGACTGCTTTGCGTTAACGAGGAGTCAGCTTTTTAGGCCACAAAGTGAGGCCTTCGGCCAGGAGCAAAGTATATTGTTTTATGGTGAGATGGACTCCAAAGCAATTGCTTATGGGAGGGAGTTGCTCTTATGTTTAGCAATGAGCATTTCCACATGAAGGCAAAGCTAGCGCCCAGGGACAGACACATCTACAGAAGCATAAAACACCTTGGGAAGTCATTGGAATTCACGCTGGTTTAGTCCCATTTCCACGTCCCAAAAGGATGCAGTGCCAGGGAATTTCAGGTAGAGTCACAAGATGGGGAAGCATTTGAGAAGAGGTCTTGGGAATCAGGAGGTGTTCAAAACCCAATTTTGGCTGTCATGGAGTATGTCAAATATCTCAGCAGACAGACCAGATTTACTTTTAAATGATAGAGAATAGCCCGTAGGGCTCTTCTGATTCTCTAAGTACTGTCCATCAAAATAAACAACAAACCTATATAGAATTTTAAAATCACCCAAAGATTATACATATATATCAAAACCACTTCATGTCCACAATACATTTTTACCTTGTTCTGTGAAAAGCCAAGAAACAATATATTGGCCCAGTAGTTCTCAACCTCTGGGTTGTGGCTCCAACAGGGCTCATATATCAGATACCCTGCATATCAGATATTTATAATTCATAGCAGTAGCAAAATTAGAGTTATGAAATAGCAATGAAAATAATTTTATGTTTGGGGGATCATCACAACATAAGGAGCTGTATTAAAGGGCCCCAGTGTTAGGAAGGTGGAGAACCACTGCATTAGCCTTGATGGTCCTGGCTTATTGTTACACAGGACTTGGCAGCTGAACTTTCACAGATCTCCATTTCAGGACAGAACATGTGCTCTGCTCCCCTACATCCACCAGTGTCACCAGAGAGTCTGGAAGAATCAGAGACATTTGATGGCAAGGCATTCACATCACTACGAATTCTTCCCTCCTCCCTCCAAAAAGAAAGACTGAAAATATCAGAGGCAGGATGGCACCAATCATATAACCCACAGATTGTACTGTATCACTTGGCTCTGCTGGCCCTTGCTGTGATGGCTAATTCTATGTACCAACTTGACTAGGTCACGGAACACCCACATATCTGACCAAACATTATTGTTGGTGTATCTAAAAAGTTGTTCTTAGATGGAATTAACTCTTGCTTTGGAAGATCTAGTAAGGTGCACAGCTCTTCCTCGGGAAATTGGGCCTCCTCCTTGAAGGCTTGACTATATACAGACAGTCCTGAGAGAATTAGAGAACTCCCCTGCATGTTGCCTTGAACTGGGACATTGTTTTTTTTTTTTTTTTCCAGTCTTTAGACTACTCTTCTTGGGTCTTATGCTTTCTGATTGTGGAGTTGGGACTTACATTACATTACATTACATTACTGGAATTTACCCTGGGAGCCAGAGAAGATGCAAAATAAGCCATTGCAAAGGACATGGAGATGGTCTGCTCTGCTTAGCCTCCATTCCTTCTGCCCTAAGAAGTGTAAGCAGAGTTTCGATTGGACGCAGTGCACGTCAACACTCATCCAAGGGCCTCACACACAATGAAGATACAAAAATCAGTGGCTAGCTTCATCTTGTGAGACAGGAACCCTTCAGTTATAAAAGTCACTCAACCTTACACAGTCTCAAGATCACATACACATACATACACGAACACAAAAAACCAAAACACATTGTAACTGTAATGGAAATTCCTTATAATGACAAGGAGAAAGAGGAATTGGACTTCTCCCAAAAAATTGTACACTGGCATCACCAGGAAAAGGGTATACATTGAAAAGAACAGAACTCTTGGTTCTGACATCTGACTCGCCCTTCTCCTCCATCTTGGGAGACATGGCAAGCCGCTGGAGCAGCTTACCAGAACCATGCCGCAGAAAAAGTATCTTTAGATGATGTCTCCAGCCAAAAATAATTTTTTTAATGAAAAAAAAGTCTTTCTGAATCATTGTGCCCCTCCCTCTGCCGTGTGCCCCTTCCTCTGGGAAGATCAATAGGACAAAGATAATGTACAGTTGCCCGTTGCGAATACAACTGTGGTGGTGAAGAGCTTGCATGCTATTTTAAGACCATAATTATTTTTTAATAGCACTATTCTTTCTTTCCGTTAAGTCTGTGTCAGTGAACCAGAGCTTGGCAAAAGACAAGGGAGGGGGGGGAGATATACGTTGCCAAAAGTTGACTGATAAAAGAAATATGTCTTTATTCTTAATCTCTGTAACCAAAATGAAAGGGCTAAGAGAAACCAGGAAATATAACAAATGACAGCTATTAATTTAGCAAAGGCATGATTTGCATAGTAATGCCGGAAGTATGTTGTTGATTATGGCATTGGCTCTGTCATTACAACCCTGAGAAATGTGCAGAGCCCTGTGGCACTTCCCACTACGAACCCATCTAACAGCAAAACCATCTTCACGGGAGACATTACTCCATCTTCCCGAATTCACAGCGTTAGTTAATCAGGATATTTTCCCTATTGAAGGAAGTAGTTTTTCCTCACAAATATGCATCTGGGGGGGCCAGCATGGTGGCTTCGAGGGTAGAGGAGCTTACTGCCAAGCCTGATGAGCAGAATTAGAGCCCAGGAACCCACCTGGTGAAAGGGTGGGAACAAAGTCCACAAGTTGACCTCTGAAGACCTCATTCATCCCAAGACACAAATGTGCACCCACTTGAACACATATACAATAAATAAATGAAATAATATTTTTGCTTAAGATGCTATTGTTTTAACATTCATTTATGTATCGTGGTGGGGAGGTGAGTGGGCACATGCTGTGAGGTATGTACAGACGTCAAAGGACAGCTTGCAGGAGTCAGTGCTCTCTTTCCATCATGCGGGTTCTGGGGATCAAACTCAGATTGTCGGGCTTAGCAGCAAGTACCTTGCTGTGTGAGCCCTCTTGCTAGTCCAAGCCTCGTATATTTTGAACCACCTTCCCCCCAACCCCTGACACACATCCACACATTTAAATCTCATATTGTGGAAATAGCCACTAGGTTGCCAGTTCCAGGACCTGTGCCATCTGACCCTCCTCAGCGGCTGCCTAGAGATATTACTGTCAGGTTTTCTAACAAGTGGAAATTCTAGAAAAGAAGCCTGAGAAGAAACTACCAAGTCAGAAACAAAAGGTCAGGAAAAAGATAGAAATATAAATAAAGGCTGAAAATTCTAGAAATTTTTTTTTGGTTTAATTTAATTTGGAGGTTGATTATTCTACAGCTTTTCCATATTAAAAGTGTTTTACGCAGAAGTTCAGGGGCATACCTGCTTAATTTTTTTCCTTGTGCACTGTCTTTATGGCTTTTGGGTTCCACCTTCCTATTAAAGGCAGCTACCCTAGCCTCTGCTCCCCACCCCCAGCCCTCCCGAAAGTTATGCGTGATTGTTCTCAGCTGGGTGGGGTCACTCCCTCCCTCTCTCAGTCTGTAATGCTAAGCTCATACATCTCCGAACCTCTGCTGTGGCCGCTCTGCTTTCTCTTGTCATCTCTTCCTAAATATTTTTATTTTATTTGACAAACGTTTATAGAAACTAGCGGACACCCTAGGCACCAGCAATACACAGCATGAGGATGATTGAAACAGGCTCCCCGCCATCCCAAAGCATCCTGGTTGGTTTATACTGGACTAACATCACACATACTTTCAGTTTTTGGCCAGCATTGTGGGTGTCAGAGGTGAAGCTGTGTGGGGTAGGGGAAGAAAATGTCTCAGGGACTCCCTCCATACCAGAGTCAGTGTCAACTGGAAGGGGGTGTACACCAATGATCTGTCTGTTGCACCTTTCCCCACCCCTCCCTTCCCTCCCCATCCTTACCTCCCTCCCCCCTCCCTTCCCTTTCCCATCCTCCCTGCCCCTCCCCAGCCCTCTCTACCTCCTTAGTGTAAATTTCATAGTGTAAAGTCTCTTAGAATTAAGGGCTTGCTAACGAAGCCCTTAGACGTAAGCAAATAACCTAGCTTACTATATACGGCACAACAGAGTCAGCAGTGATCAGCTGTGGCACTAAAGAGAGAAGCACATGTAGAGACTAGTGTAAGAATAAGATTCACAAATACAAGGTGGACTCTAACACAGTGCCTTTCTGGCACAGTCTCTATGTCAGGTTTGTGTGTGCGTGTGCGTGTGCGTCTGTGTGTGTGTGTGTGTGTGTGTGTGTGTGTGT
>JADRCD010231131.1:0-46245 GCA_019843815.1 Montemys delectorum
TAGGTCTGTAACACATTACGTATTTAAGATCTAACAATAAATCCTGCAGGCTTGAAGAACCAGGTGGTGAAGGGCCAGTAAAAATCAGTGTATAGACCGAACAATTTAAGAGAGTGCTGAGGAAAACAGAGATGAAGCAGTCTGAGCCACATGACTAACTGAGAAAATCTAAAGTATTAAGAACTGTGACAATGACTTGGAACCTAAACAGATCTTCTGGAGATGGAAATGAAAATGACAAAATTTGTTGCAACATAAATTTCAAATTATAGGATACACTAACAGATGAGACTACAAGGGAAAAGATCAGTAATCTTATTTACCATCAGAACAGTAAAACAAAAGAAATTATGTACAACCTTTGGAATTTAAATAAACAGGGATCTAGTATACTAATCATCTGAGAAGAAAAACAACTAAACATTAAAGAAGAATGCGATGTATAGTTCATAATATAGTTCAAGGTAGATGAAAAGGATGTAGAATGAAGTCATATATAAGAACATATTTGGAAAAACAATAGCAATTTTTTATTAAAATTATTGAACATTTGTGACTTAATGAATCCTAAGCAAAATCTGTTATAAATTACACAAATGATAAATGTAATACATAGACATCACATAATCAGGACACAGAACAAACCTTTTCTCTAAGATCTGCACAAGGTAAACAGCTTAGGCTTGTCATGTCATGCCTTTTAACTGCCACTCTCATTTAAAACACATAAATATTCTGAGGTCTTTGTCTATGCAAGAGCAGGATGAAAGCTAGATCTATCAACGCACAATTTGACAATTATTATTGGGGTATAGACTGTGTCATAGCCAAAATGAGTCTTCTATACAAACATTGCATTATCTTATATGTCACAGAGACTTCATAGGCTAACATGGCCAAGATTGCAAGAATGCCTCTCACTTTTTAAATACTGCCAGAAAATTGAGCAATAACTTGTAAATTATATACTTAAATATACAGCTTTATTTTCATTAAGACACGGCTGCCTACATACCATGTCTATCATGGAAAATGTTAGCTGACCTTTCAAAGGATATAATGATATGGAACATATGGATAATTCTTCCATTGAAACCTAAATTTCTGTCTCTTACTATCATTAACTTTTGCAAACTATACTGTACCAAATACCTTTGGTCAATTTATTTTATCAGCATGGTCTTTTTGTGTATTACTTTTTCATTGGAAAACTCATGAATCTGTCAAAGGAGACTACGGCTCTTGGAGCATCCAAGATAAATGCAAAAATTATCATCAGAAACACACACACACACACATGCGCACACACAAACACACACACACACACACACAAACCTAGCAGTGAAAATATTTTGTCGTACATCTTCAGAATGAAATGTACACACATTCCAAGTATTCTTGACAATATACTCTGCTACCTTCAGTATGTATCTTTATATCAAATCAAAGCAGAGTAAAATTGTTTGAAAGAGATTAATGTCTTTTTCTGTATGATAGGAACATCCTCTTGCAAGCGACATGTGAACTGATGGAACAACTTTGTAAGATATTGTAATTGTTAAAAATATGACAGGCCAAAGTTTTAATAGTTCATAATAGAGTCAGTGTGATACTGGCTTATTGACTTGAACTTTAAATATGTTAAATGGTTTTCAACAAGAAATAGATATTTAGACAAAGATTAAAAGAGTACTAGAATGATGGAAACTTTATTATTTGGATTAGCTCTAAGTCGTGTTTTGGTAAGCCCCCAAGTCATCTAACAGTTGACATAGCTTCCATCTGTTTGTCTATCCACTCCTGCCTGGATGGCCACCCATGAATCCCATCTATTTACCTGTTTATTAAATGTTTCTCACACTGTTAGTCTCTGTTTTCTTTCTGTTTTTCCTCTTTCCCTCGACTCCTTGCTTAAAAACAATATAAGTGGATCAAAAATCAGAGCCAAAATATGTTTATACAAACATGACATTTCACGTCTTTCCAGTTCTGAGGCTATATAAACTATGACATAATTTACTGACACTTACATATATTGGTGGAAGCAAAGTTTTCAGAATTAGATAATGCTAAGCTGAAGTTATTTCTATTGTTATATTATTCTCTTTTTCTCTTCCTTATTTTTTTTTTGTTACAAGAGTATACCTTTCTACAATGAAAGCAAACTTAAAGTATATTAATCTGCAGTTCATAGTCTGCTCTCTGATGCGTATATAATTGCTCTCATTGGCTGTTGCACCACCTATATTGACAGAGTAAGTGGGCAGTTCATTTTTTTTGTGAAAAATTATAACAAACTATCCCTTAGATTTCAGAGGAAAATTATCTAATTCAGATTTTTTCTAGTTCATATCATTTTAAGCAAAGTGATACCAATTCTCACTGTTCAAAGTTGCATAGAAAATGTTTAATGAGGTCTAATGTCCTTTTGACTGGGGAGATATATTTGTATTAATGAACCCTAATTCTCATCAATTCCATTGGTCAACGATGTTTATGTGTTGCAAAACATTTTAAAATGATTTTCAGTAGGGTAGACAATATTTCCCTACTTAAATTATTTTATTTCAATAAAAATCACTGTCTTAATATCTGCAATCACAAAATTTCTCTTTGCTCTTCCTACTCACTTTTCTGACATAGTGTCTCCTTTTTATCCCTAGTGTTCAAGTCTCAGCACATCTGGATAATCCTAAGTAACCTGACAACTTTCAAACCCATTCCATAGCATCTTTAATTCTGCTGACCTTCCTAACTCTGTACTGTTATGTATTATTTCTACATTACTTTTACAGTTGTGTGGGGAAATTTATGGTCAACAGAACTTATTCTATTTACTACAAATATTCCTTTACAATTGTTTGTGCCATACTATGAGTGGTTGATTATCAGATTTTAAGGGAGACTTCTATTGTTGCTGTTGTCATTGTGTCTTGTACTGCAATAAAGGAGGGGTTATACTTTACAATTTTAAAAACATATTTATTGATTCATTTTTCCTGAGAATGACATCCATTTATATAATTCATGCTTATAGACTCACCCTTATCTTCTTTCCCTTCCTGTTTGACGTCTCCTTGCCCCCTTCTAGTTTCTTGTCCACCTTTATGCCATTTTCATTTGTTTGATGGTCTGCTGAGTTTATCCAGGGCTGTCTGGGTTTCTAGAGCTTTAGGCGTACCCTGAAATCTCACCAGTAGACATCCAACTGAAGACAAGGTCACCCTTTCACCCTGAACCCATCAATCTCTTCTATTTCAGCAGGGAGAGCTTGGGCCCTGAGAGCCTTCTTTACCTGTAGCTGACCTTTGAAACAGACTCGTTGTTATGCAGTTCTACTATGGCAATCATAGCAATTGCTTAGTTCCTTGTAGTGAAATTTAACATTTGCTCTTGGGAAAACCATCAATACATTAAGTATAAGAGATAACTTGATGGCTACATTATCTATTGCATCAGAATATCATACTAGTAAAATAGGAATCAGAGATAATATATTAAATGTTATAAGAATATTTTTCCATTTGTATAACATGTTTATACTTGTAATTAAAAACACCAAGGAAAACTCATAAATTCTCATTGAATTATACTGAGAACTATAATCCCACTATGCAATGAGTAAATTAAAAATATTATACATTTTTAGAGTGGATTAATTAAAAGATAAATCCTAGCAAATACAATCGTATCAATATTGCACTTTTCTATAAAACAAAGTAAACTAAGTAACTAAGAGCTTGGTGTAGAAAATGACAATAAGGACTCATTTTGTACATTATCTGTTTTGATAGCCTATGTATTATGCAGATGTTGGCTCTTTTTTATCTTATACTTGAAAATTGAGTGTGAATTTTGCCTTGTATAAGATCTGAGGAATACAGTGATTTTAAATAAAGATAAAGCACTTTCTTTTTATTGGATTAGTTACTTTCTGTTCCCATTAATTTGATGACATTTATAATAAAATAGCACATATTTAGTTGATAGCAAATTCAAGAGATGATTTAACTTGTCACAACAAATCTGTTCTTCTTGTGGAGCTGTATAGGGAACATTTTGCTTTGATTTATGACACCAATGTAAAATTGTAATACTGCTTCATTGTAATAGGTAGAAATACAAAGTAGCATTATTGAATGTAGCTATAGAAGGGAACTTCAGGAGAGTGCTAACTGAAAACTCATTAGTATATTTTTAACATTTACTAATTATGACTAGTTTCAATTTCCTTAAATATAAATAAGACATATTTATTGTTTGTTGTTTTCTGAAAGTAATTTAAATTTTAATGATGAATATTAGGAAAGTGTGATTATTTCATTATGTTAATCTTCAGTTTATGTAAAGCCACATTTGCCAAGATACACAAGAGCTAATATCTCTCCTATAAGAATGCCATTTTGGGAATACAAAAGGAAACTTCAATATCAGGTAGAGTTCACTCTGCTTATAAACTTACATGCAGACATTTAATTATGTACTCTAATGTCTTTCGCAATTATTTGCTAATGCCTTTATCAATTTTATGGTAGACTAATTGTACATCAATTTATCATCAATTATTTTTATAACAGAAGGGGAGGGATTGCCAGATATTCAATTATAACTCTGGATGTAAAGATCACAAATGTATTTTCTGGCATTTGTGTATAATGAAAAGTCTCTCTGAACCCTGAGAAATGGAGAAAGTCAGAAGATAGATAGCACTGTGTTTTCAATTAGTATTTTAATTATGCTTTGTGAAATCAGCAATACCTTTTTATTTCCTAAAAACAAATGAAGTAAACCACATCAGACTTATCTACTCTTATGGATAGTCATTTGTATGATAAACCCTTTTGATATATGACTGCATTACCCAAACCCAATTGTCTCATGCTGTTCATGAAAGTCAGTAATAGGACACAGGCTGTGATGCTATTAACACAATTCAATAAAAGGATATTAGAATGTCTACTAAATGTCACAAATGAATTCCAGAATTTTATATATTGCTAGTAGAAGGTTGTAACATTGAACACATCACTCCTGTTTTACTGTTTTGCCGGTAAATACCGCTAATACTATTATAGTTCTTATAAAATTTAATCCAACTTTTGCCTTAAATCACAGAATTCAACTCATCCTATTAAATTGTATTTTTTTTTGTAAATTCAAGAAGTAACTTGATAACTCATTAAAACACTAACCTCTTTAAGAATTTCACATTAATAACATATTGCTAATCTAAGGTCTAAGTGTTAAACCCCAGAATATTTTATTAAATTCTTTCAAGATATGTCAAGGCTCAGGGTAAGAATTTTCATTTGTAAAATATTTTGATGAATAAAATTAACATAAATTGAAGTCTCACGCAGAGATGTACACCAGTAGTGCAACTTTGGCCTCACTTTTATGCATGAGGTGCTATTTTTGATGCCCAGCCCATTTAAATAATGTTGTGCTCAGCCTTAAATCAAAAGTAATTTGTAATCTTACTCCAAGGCTTAAGGATTGTTGGAGGTGAAGGACTGCAAAGATTTTAAGAGCCAAATGTGGCAGCATGCAGAGCATTGGTGTACACTTCCTTCTAACCTGACCACAAAGTGAACATAGAAATGTGGCAAAGTAACACTGTCCCTAGCTGAAATGTTGAGATTTGATCACTGTGGAGAGAGGGGAAGGAATTTTCATTTTGCTTAGTTGTTTCTTTTGGTGTTGTTGCTGTTGTTGTTGTTGTTTGGGTTTTTTATCATGCAGCACACCAGAGCAGGTGTCAATCCTAAGACTGGCTGGACAACCCAAACTGTAATTAAAGAGAAAAGAAGAAATACAATGTAATCTCACAGTTGTACTGGGGGATGGAAATTTTTAGAAATGGTAAATGGAGGGTTCAGGAGGACAAGCATCTCTAAAATACAGTACATGTAATTAACCAAGAATTAACCAAGCTATTTCTTTTTAATTTTGTATTGATGTGAAAATGTTTTATTTCCAAGTTAGTTACAGTATTACTGACCACAACACTCTCCTTAGCCATTCCATGATGCTCTAAACTGTAACTAAAGGACATATTTTTAATTATGTATTGTTACAAGAAAGCCCATATGTTCACCCCTCCATTTACCATTTCTAAATATCTCCATCCCTCAGTACAACTGTGAGATTACATTGTATTTCTTCTTTTCTCTTCGATTACAGTTTCGGTTGTCCAGCCAATCTTAGGATTGACACCCGCTCTGGTGTGCTGCAGGATAAAAAACCAAAACAACAATAGCAAGACATAATGAGAAAAGTATTACCATTCTTGAGTTTTCAGCTCCTATTAATTTCATGTATAATTACTTTGTTTCTTCTTTCATAGCTTTATATGACCTTTAGCATGTACATTGAAAATGACATGGGAAATTTCAAATTGCTTTGGATACTTCTATTGACAGTACTTTCAATGGAAATGGAAATGGAGAAGATTAAAAATAAACCATGCAGGCTTCCAAGCAACAAAATTCACAATCTCAGTACACATTAGGCCCCAACATACTAACTGTAACTGAGGTCTATAGCAGTGTCCAGCATTAAAAGATATTAACAACATTGGCTACTTAACTATAAAAACAGTGTTTTTCCTGACTTTATATAAACAAATCAATTTGCAGGGAACAAATTGTTTTTTAATAATCAAATTCAGTTTTTACAACCATATGAAAGATTAAGTTGTAAAATTATTGTTTAAGTGCAAGAACAAAACATAATTGTATAATGTAGAAGACCCATCTGTGATTTACAGACTATGATACTTTCAGTCCAATAATTTATGTATCAAATTATGTATTAAATTAATTACTGAATTATTAATGTTCATTGTGAGTTTAATACAGGACAATAAACAATGAAATTTGTTTTTTGATTTATGTTAGAACAGGACTACCTAAGAATAAGAATTTCAAATTTTATATAATTATTTAGAAACAGAATATAATAAATTTACCAGAAATCAATAATACTTATTTGCATACTATGAGAAAAAGTTGTTACTTTTGGTATCCATAAATTTCTACCAAGTAACTATATCATCATTTTGACTACTATCCTCACTTTTCCTCAGACTAAATTTTGAAGACCTTGACTTTGAGTTCTTAAGCATTGTATGGGGACACTAGTCTTGGCTCTAAGGAAAGCTTTTGACACAACATAGAAGGACTAAGCTCATGTCAGGATATTACAACTTTTACCCTTATAAAACCTGACCCAATCAAGCCCACGATACAGGCTTTAGAAGAAATAGTACTTTTATCATACCCAAGCACATGCCAGGCTTTTCTCAGTACTGAAAGTATTTATATATGGACATTTTTGATCTTCACAAACATAAATATGGATAACCATCCAAAGTGACTACTTTACTCATAACATGCACACATTTTCTTTGAGATTAAATTTATTCATACTGTCACTTTCCTCTATTAACAGTGGTTTCCTTATGAAAATTACAATCTATAATTTGATGGCTCTTACCCAAGCAACTCTGCTATCTTGGCATCTCTTCCAAAGTTCCATGTCTTTTATTCTCATATATGACTAAATCTTCAGTCCTAAACTAAATTGTCTACTTTATATGCATAATAAATCCTCAATACTTCCATTTATCCAGCATTCCCTTTAATAATTAAATGGCTACCAGCAAATTTGTTTTACATTGGATTTAAAGGATCAAACCTTATTTTTTTCTTAATACCTCTTTTAGCTAAAATGATTTTTATCTTTTTTATCCATTGCCTTAACATTAAAATTAGATTACTGATTGAGGAAAAGGTTATTTCTTAGCACTGTTTAATCCTCTTTTTTCTATTAATTAACATCAAGTGTTTATATTTTCTTATTAAAATTTGTTGGAATATTAGGACCTGGGCATGTGTGTTTAATGTATGTGATAAAATTTACCAATAAAATAACTGCACAGCAGGAAAAGGGAATAGCAAATCTCTAAACTGTTATTGTCTACAAGAGCCTGAGACGGGTCACAAGTGCACATATGTGCGCATTTACATACACATATATATTATATACCTAAATATGGGTTAAAATGTTATTATAATTTATTTTAATAATATATACTCATCATTACATCTCACAACCAATTGAAAAATATGTTCGTTATTTCCTTTGCCGTTGTCCAGCAGTGCCATAAATACTTTTAATTATGCAACATGTAGCAGTAGGTGCTGGACTCAAGACCTTATAATAAAGGAAATATTGAACAAGATGAGATATTTGTATACCATATTTTAATAAAGATATTTAAGTGACTATAGTTAATTATTAAGTTAATTATCAAATAAAAAAGAAAATCTTGAAGATCTTAAGATTCAAACATTTTATGAGAAAAAATAATGTCTTCAGAGAGTTAAGTACTCAGTTTGGCAAAATATTGATTGATCAGTGGAAACTAGATAAGATTATTAGAAAGTAACAACTGTAAATAGAAAGAGACTTTACCTTGGTATCAAGGAAGGAGACAGCCATGGTAAAAAGAATTGTATACTTTCATATTATGTGACATTAATTTACTTATGTTTATATAATAGTTACTGTATATCATGTTTTGTAGAACATCTTTTGAGTGTATAATTATTCAGTACCATAATTTTGATAAATTGTAATTAAAATGAAAAGAATATAGTAAATTGTAAAACTGAAAAGGAAAAAATTTTTTGAGTTTGCAGCCAATATCTTCGGTGGAATATGAAAACAATGAGTCTAATATATTGTTTACTTTAATTATGTTGTCATCTAAAACAGAGGTTATAATAGGCATAATAATTCACAATGCTATGTTTTCACCTTTAAACTATGAATTGTGCTTCAAGAAACAAAGGAAAGACAGTATTTGACCTGATAAACTCAACAACGTATCAAGTATTCCCCATGTGTTTACTTTATGAGGTGGGTTTTTTTAAATTCACAATCCATAAACTCAATATGTCATATTAACTTCTAATTTTTTAAAACTACATCGAAGAAAACATTATTTTCTTGATTAGAGGTGTTTACTGAATTTCAATGCAAAATTGATTCAACTCTCTTCATCGTATATAGACCTCTTACATATAAAACACCTCTTAGCTATCAGGTATAATTTACCCACTTGTAATTTAAGAGCGGGTGTATGTATATACTCTATCCAAATATTATGGTTAAGTGTAATTAGAGTTGCTTTTAAAGTCTATGTCCCACCAGATAGAATAGTCTGAGTA
The DNA here is from genome assembly GCA_019843815.1 of Montemys delectorum. Classification (NCBI taxonomy): domain Eukaryota; kingdom Metazoa; phylum Chordata; class Mammalia; order Rodentia; family Muridae; genus Montemys; species Montemys delectorum. Next base: position 9,237 of record JADRCD010231131.1, read on the forward strand.
GGAGGGCTCAGCTGGAGAATTGTTGTGATTGCTTTAATTGGTGTGGAAAGATTTACCTTCACTCTGGACAACACTTTCTGGTAAAATTGTAGAAAATTGAGGGAACAAAAATCATCTGAAAATCATATAGAAACCTACTTCTCTAGAAGCATCCTAAATAACACCTTTTTTTAGCCACACACAGAAAATTGAGTTTATTCTATACTTTCACATTTTTTCCAGACAGTAGTTAACAATAAGATGCTACTGCTGAAGATGCCTCACAAATAAGCCAGTATAATAACCACATGGAAGCTTCATAATAAGTAATGATAAGTAGAGGATTACAAGGAGACAATATCTCCTGGCTATAGCAGGGACACTTCACATAGGAACTCTTAGATGAACATCATTTGGACACTTGTCCAAGCCCATATGTCACCCTGAGTCCCAGCACTAAAAGTAAACTTGGGTGCAATCAACAGTGAGACATGTAGCACAACCCACATGTGCTGTCTTTCCAATTTCATCCAGTATTATCCAGATAGAAGAGCTTATGTGTGTCTTCTGCCTCTGCTCCACGGCACTGAGACATATGGGATTCCAGTGCAGCCTCAAATATTTCAAAAATGCTCACAGTTTTCAGCTCTTTTTCTTCCTTTTTAAATGAACCTTGCATGGCCATTCAGGAATCACTTAGCAGTTCTGAGCTTCTGAGAGAAGAAGTGTCAATTCGCCTTCAAAATATAGCCTCTCATAAATCAATCATATTCCAGAGGAAGACCACATTGGGCAACACAATTTGGTGTTGATTAGGGGAAAAATTATAAAAGGGAATAATGTTGGGCAGGAAAAGTAAGGAAGAAAAGTAGATCAGGAGAGAATAGGAAGTTGGATATGATCAAAACACATGTATATAACATTCCTAAAGAACTAATAAGGAAGGGAAAGAGGGCAGTCATTGGTATTTTGCTTATTTAATTTTCCCTCTTAAAGCCCAGCCTTCCCTATTGCCACCAAGTTTATTTATGCCGTTGCTGTTATTGCTACTTCCTTGACTGCTACCAGAACTATCATTTTCAGGATTTCACACTGACTAACATAGAGTACTTCTATAGGACTTAAGTATCTTGCTTTTCTCAAAAATTGGCAATATCTTCTCAGCGACATCATTGAACATCTCTTTAAAATACTCTTAGTCTCTTGACTCTGTTTCTGAAAAATATTAATTAATTAAATAATATTCAATACTTTCTTAAAAGTGACAAACCAATACACAAGGAACAGAAGGTCCAGCGACAGGCCCAAAGTGAGATCCAGCTCAGACCCAACACTATTACTGAGGCTATGGAGACTTATCATGACTGCCTTCTGAAAGACCTAACAAGCAGCTGAAAGAGGCAGATGCAGATATTTGCACCCACTGATGGGCAGAAGCAGCTGACCTCTGTGGTTGAATTAGGGGACAGCTGGAAGAAGCTGTGGAAGAGAGCAACCCTGTAGGAAGACCAGCAGTCGCAATTAACCTGGCCAACCGACATCTCTCAGACACTGAGCCACCAACCAGGACATATACACCAGCTGATATGAGGCCCTCAACACATATACAGCATAGGACTGCTGGGTCTGGGTTCAGTCCTAGAAAATTCACCTAACCCTCAAGAGACTGAAGGCCGTAGGTAGTTTAGAGGTCTGGTGGGGCTTGTGGTAGGAGGTGGGCACATCCTCTTGAGAGATTGGGGTGGGGAGGAGGTATGGGATGTGGAACAGTTGGACAGGTGGGCCAAGAGGGGAATAAATCTGAAGTGTAAAAATTAAATAAATAAAAGATTAAAAAACTCAACCACACTAAAGTCTATCTCCAAATTCTGTAGCACATTGTCTAGAATATAGGACTCTCCCAGAGTATTCTGGGCCACAAATGGCTTACAAAATTCTACTTTTTCAGCTCTGCCATCCACAACATGCATAGTTTTTCTCCTAGGATCCAGTTAGTGCCACCCTATTGTGAACATCTGTGAGTATCCTATAGTCTAGGCATCTCCATTATGCTGAGGTCTCCACTGAAACTGAGTCAACACTTTAAATAATGGCCTCCTGGGCTCTTATACAAGGACTCCAACCACACAACACCATGCCCTGCTTCGGATGATTTCCATTATGCCATCAAGGAAACTGAGGTTTCCACTAGAGTTGAGGCTACACCTTTATCAATAGCCTCTCTTAAAAAATGCTACAACTCTGCCACGCAAGGGTAAGCCTCAGCTGTACTTCCTGACCTTTTGTGACTTAAAAACTAGGATTGTATGGAAGTTTTGCTATCAGATTTATATTTACACTTTGCCCCTTCTGGACCACAGCTTTTGTGTGCTGACCTGAGGAAATACTTCCTAGAAGACCTTACTTCAATAATGCTGGACATCTATTAATGGATTAATTGGTTCCCTCAGACCAGCAGCTACTCTATCATTCACTAAAGAAAATGTTTTGGTTCCATAGATTCTTAATTAAACATTTCACTGTAATAGCCGATAGCCATGGTTTTCCTCTGAAACTTCTTATGTCCGTCCTCCTTTGTCTGAATTTCTTTTATCTTTCTTGTTCCCCAGGCTCCAACAGACAACCCATTATGCTATTAGCACTCAAATGTCTATGTAGTGTTAAGATCCACGTTTCTCCTACAAAATAAAATGGGCCTGAGAATCACTGCAACATCCACTCTCTGGAACTAATTTATGTCCCAGTTTGCTTTCTGTTGCATTGACAAAACCAAAACCAACTTGTGGAAAGAAGAAATTATTTCATCTTAAACTTTCAGACAATACTCATTATTTAGGAAATCCAAGATTGGAACTCTCAGGAGGAAACTTGAGAGCAAGTCTGTGAGAATTCTTTCCCCTCTCTATTTTACTTTCTGTGTCCATGCTATTTACTTTAGCTCCTCCCTTTGATGATGACCTATTACCTGTACCTATACAATGAAATGATCCTTTCCTACTAAGGTTGTTAGTCGTAAGTTCTTGATGATCATCTCAGGAAGCAAACTAAGACAAATGAGATGCCTTTCATTTATTAGCTACACTGTTCCACAAGTATCCATTCACAGTTTATTCATTTTATTTGTGTGATCCTGGTGTTCATACACACAGCCTGGGCCATTCTGCTCACATCTTATAGTCAAGTAATCTGTGTCTCTCTAGTTCATCACATTTGAAGTATTATACTAACACTGACTTTAAGTTCTGAGGAAATTACAAAGTATATATCATAAAGTAAAGATGAGCCAATCTTTGCGGACATTTTTACATTTCCAAAGAAGCAATATTCAAGACACAGCTGTGTGAAGACAAATCTTCACATTCTTAATTCATACAGTTTCATTTTCTTAAGAAGATGGAAAAATTATGCTTTACAATCCATTTTCCAGGTGATCCTGTAACAAGTTTTTACTGGTGACTCTAGAGGTTTTTAGAAACTTCAAGGAGCTATGGACAAGCTTTTTGTAATGGAATTGAATCCATGTATGTTCATTAAAGTAAGAAAGTATTTTAGTGTAATTTTTTGTCTCTGCTCTAATTTCTGCATCTTCTTGGTCACTAATCTATTGGGAAAGAGTGGGAAATTCCAGAGATACGCAGACATGTGACTCAAGTCATCACATTTAGTGGTGAAATAGTATTGCATATGAATCTAGGTGTTCTAATGAAGGGTTATTTTCTGTAAGCACTGAAAGTAGCCCACAGTAGTTGCTTTGTATATTTCAGGGAAATATCAAGATAATACCTATCATGATTAGGAACACTTTCATTTCTGTGAACTGCTCACTTTTCAGTTATAGTTTTGAAAGCTTATGACACAATGATAATAGATGTACATTAAAATGTTATAGATGAGAATTAAATAAAATAGAAATATTCTCCATGTATTCATCAGGTTACATTTTCCTTTGTAACTTTGTGTACCTATGTCTGTTTTGATTCTTTTACAGTCCTAAGTTTAGAATGAAGTGCAAGTGAGTGATTACATCAAGACTCTCTAAGGCTACTCTCTTGACTCTCTTGATAGCTTCATCTTTCATCTTCATACACTGATTTTGTGGTTTGAGGAAAGCCTACTTACCTCTGTGATTTTTTGACCTCCTGTGTCCTATTGGCTACTCAAGTGACATGTCTAAATGTTCTTCAGCCCCTTGCTATCCAATATGTTCTTGTCATTTTTAATAGTCATAAATATCACACAGCTGCTTATCAGCAATACTTTGTAATACCTTCCATCATACCAATGTTTCCACCATTAAAATTACCTGACATATTAAATCCATTATGGTCTATTCATCAGCCTGATATGCATAAGATGTTCACATTCAATATTTCTCTTAGAAATTTGTGCTTGAATTTGCTGTTGATAATGAATTGGTTGACTGTTTTCATTTATTATGACAAAATTCTAATCATAATTTATACTGGAGCCAGGATAAACTTTATATCATACTATATTTCAAGTTTGATTACCAAATGCTTTGTTCTTCCAACTAATATTGACACATATTATTTCAAAGAACTCATTCTTAGAAAATGTTAATAATATATGCACAGGTATATAATCATCTCTATCTTATAGCATTAGTAAAGGCATGTTTTCTGGGCCCTTCCATTTTCTATGGTCAGTTTTTAAGTATTGAAACTGCTCAAGCATTGCAGTTTCTCTGAACCTTAAAAACCTCTTTCATCATTACAAAGCCAAATGATCAGGTATCCCCACTCTTTCTTGACAATCGTCTTTTGACAAATTGTACATACTACCAATTAAATAAACTCTAAACACCTTTAAAAACTGTGGTAAACTTCCATATGAAATCTACATTTTCGGTTCAGTTTTATCCAGTATTATACACTTTGCACCATTGTTCCATATCTTTTCTCTTTCCCGCAAATACTTCCCAGACGTCTGACTGAATGAGTTCTCAAGATCATTCTGTTTTTCAGTAGCATCATGTACCTCCTCTTGAATTACATTTTCCATCTCACTGCTATGGGCTATTTAGCTTTGAGCTGGGTTACAGATTTAGAAGCAAAGTATGATGAGGGTCACCAGGTTTGAGTTGTCATTCATCTTCTTTGGGGAAGAAGGTTTTAAAAGCAATCCAGGAATGATTTTTTTTTTCTTCAGGCAAGGGTGGAGCAGACAAGACTGCAGGCCTTGGGGATGATGTTGTATCCTCTGTTAAGGGTGTTAAGGTTGTTTTCTCAAGTAAAATAAACTCAGCAAAATCCTCAGTGTCCAGTTAAGTCATAGAATTCTCCTGTTTCCAGTCAATGCCCTTACCTTCACTGCTGCCATGCTTCAAGACTAGCACTTGAACTTGCAGTGTGAAGTCAGCCAATCTTAGAATAAAGCCTTGGGCTTCATCGTCAGCAACTTGAGTTGCTAGGCAGAAGATTCTCTTCAACAGCACACTGAGAAATCCTTACATTGGTAATGTTAATCTGGAGCAAGTTAATTTTATCCAGAAGGCCATTCTATTTTTTTTTCTTATGTTTTTCCTGAGACATTAGATGCAATCAGCCAGCATTAGTATTTCCTTAGTTTTCCAGAAATTCTCAAATATTTTAGCCATAGACTCACAAAATTCCTTGCTCTTTGTAATAAGTGAAACTACAGTATCAAACACAAGAGTATGGGACCAAAAGGAAGAAGAAGATCATATAATTAAGCAATAATATTAACATACTGAGTATAAATTAAAAACGGAAAAGAAAGATAAAATACCCATAGAAAAATAATTTCTCTAATCTTTTACTAAAAAAATTAATTTATAAAGGTATTTTGCTAGAAAAACAACATATGTTTATCAATACATTTTTAGGAAAAGATATTAGAGAAGTTATTTACTTTTATTGTTTTGATATGAATAAGTAATAAATATCTGGGCTAAAAAGTAATATTAAATGATATCAAACAAGCATTTTAATTATTGAAATAAAATTTTTTCTAAGTGTTCTAGAGAATGACAGAAAAGCATGTTTTAAAAAGTTTCAGAATGTGTCCACCCCTTCTGCACTTCACCATCCTGTACCTACCTAACCTGAAACTCTCAGGTATCACCAGCTCTGTTTGCATCCAGGAAGGCCTGTTGCTATCTGGAATAAATAGTTCTATCAACAATCCCAGGGTCCTATTGACATAAGGGACTACCAGCTCGAACTGCAGTCCCTGAGGCCTACTGCTATCAGGGACTACTAGTCCTGCAAATACCATGGAAAAACAGATGGCTAAAGATCAGTAGCATAAGAATTTCAACCACCATAAAGGGAAAAATGAACACAATATTCCATTACAAAACCAAGTTTAAATAATGTACTTTCAGTAATCCATCCATGTAGAGGATAATAGAAGGAAAAATCCAACACAAGGAAGGTAACTACACCCAAGAAAATAGAAGAAATGAATAATTTGACACCATCAAATCCAAATGAAGAGAAACATATGTGCACACCCACACAAACTGCCAACACCAACATCAAAATAATAAGATTTAACAATCATTAGTCATTAATATTTCTCAATATCAATGGACTCAATTCTCTCCAATTTAAAAAAACAACACAGACAAAGGTGTAAACAGGATCCATCATTCTGTTGTATACAAGAAACATAACTCACAAGCAAAGATAGTTTATAACTCTGAGTAAAGTGCTAGGAAAAGGTTGTTCAAGAAAAAGACCCAAGAAAGAACCTTGAGTAGCCACACAGATCTCTAATAAAATAGACTCTTAATCCAAAGCGATCAAGAGATGAAGAAGAACACTTTATACTCATCAAGGGAAAAATGTACCAAGATGACTTCTTAGTTTTGAACACCTATGCCCTAAATGCAAGGGCATGCATAGTCGTTAAAGAAACATTACTAAAGATTAAATCACACATTGAACACCACACAATACTAGTGGGAGACTTCAACAACCCACTCTTGCTAATTGACAGGTCATAAAAACAAACAATACAGAGAATTAGTAAAACTAACAGAGATAATCTCACATGGAATTAACAGAGATTACCTCTAATGGAATTAACAGATATCTACAGAACATTTCAACTAAACATGAACGAATATACTTTTTTCTTAGCAACTCACAGAAACATCTTCAGATTTAACTATATAATTAGTCACAAATCAGACCTCAAAGTACTAGAAGACCGAACTAACCCTAGTATCTTATCAAATCATCATGGATTAAAACTGTACTTCCATAATAATAGAAACAACTGAAAGCCTACTACCATAACAATAGAACTTCCATAACAATTGAAACAACAGAAAACAAAACGTACTACAATTTCATGGAAACTGAATAACACTTAACGCAATAACCACTGGGTCAAAGAAGAAATAAAGAAATTAAAGGCTTTCTAGAAGTCAATGAAAATGAAGGCACAAGACAGACAAACTTATGGGACACAATGTAAACAGTGCTAAGAAAAAAGTTCATATCGCTAAGTACTTTCATAAGGAAATTGGTGAGGTCTTGTACTAGCAACTTAGCAGCACACCTGAAAGCTCTTGAACAAAGAGAAGGAAAGAACACACACAAAAGGAGTAGGTGGTAGGAAATAATTACATGCAGTGTTGAAACCAATCAATTAGAAAGAAAAAGAATTATACAAAGAATCAACCAAATCAAGTGCGGGTTCAATGAGACAATCAACAAGATAGACAGGCTCATACACAAAATAACTCAAAGGCAGAGAGACAGTATCCAAATGAACAAATCACAAATGAAAAGGGAGAAATAACAGACTGGGGAAATCCAAGGATTCATTAGGTCTTACTTTCAGAGCCTGCTCCATAAAATTGGAAAATCTAAAGGAAATCAGTGATTCTCTGGATAGATCCCAATTAACAAAGTTAAATCAGTATCAGATAAACTGTTTAAATAATCCTATAATTTCTATGGAAATAGAATCAGTACTTAAAAGTCTCAAAACAAAACAAAACAAACAAATAAACAAACAATCAAAAAACAAAGCCCTGGACCATATGCTTTTTAGCACAGAATTCTACCAGAATTTCAAAAAAGAGCTAATACCAATACCTCTTAAACTAAAATAGACACAAAAGAAACATTGTCAAACTCATTATATGAGGCTGCATTCACCCTGATACTTAAACAACACAGATTCAACAAAGAAAATTTCAGTCCAATCTCCCTTATGAACATTGTTGCAAAAATACTCAATAAAATGCTCACAAACTGAATCTAAGAACACATCAAAAACATCATCCAACATGATTAAGTAGGCTTTATCTTACACAGATCAGAATGGCTAAGATCAAAATTCAAGCGATAGTGCATGCAGGCAAGTATGCAGATTAAGGGGAACACTCCTTCAAGGCTAGTGGGAGTGAGTGCAAACTTATACAACCAACTTGGAAATCAATTTCGCAATTTTTCAGAAAACTGGGAAATTTTCCTCAAGAACAGCTATACCAACCTATGCATATACCCAAAAGATGTTCCACTATATCACAAGGACACATGGTCCACTATGTTCATAGCAGCCTTATTTGAAATAGCCAGAAACTGGAAACAATCCAGCCATTCCTCAATCAAAGAATGGATAAAGAAAATGCCATTCATTTACACAGTGGACTACTACTCAGCTATTAAAAAGAATAACATCATAAAATTTTCAGGCAAATGGATGAAAATAGATAATTTCATTCTAAATGAGGTAACTCAGACCCAAACAACATGTTTGGCATGTGCTCATTTGTAAGAGGATATTTTGCATATAGTAAAAAATACCCACTCTACAGTCCACAGACCTAAAGAAACAGAAGGAGGAGGATTCGAGAAGCATGTGTGATTATCACTCAGAATGGGAAATAAACTTAAGAACAGAATAGATGTTACTACAACACCAGAACTCTTTTGAAATTAACATTACAGCCGATGAGTACCCATAACAAAAATAGGTCTTTTAGAATCTAATTTTATCTCATGTTAACTAGTATATTCTAGATAAAAAACAAAATTCTATAGTTTAATTTTAACTAATAATTTGATTATAGATATAGTGTAAAATGATGTTTTGTTTCTAAATTGTACATTCTGAAAGTCTAACATCTACCATTGTTTGAATTCATAATACAAGAGAACATATACCTCTGGATGAGCTATTTAATGATAATAAACATAATTTATATCCCTACCTTAATAAGAATATGTGCAATAAATTCATCAATATTGATCTCATTAAATGTGAACTTAAGATCATTGCAACAAAATACTATATTAGCTCAGAAGAGTAATAACCTTTGTAAAATTCAGAAATCTATAATTTTTGGTTATTTATTTTTAAATGCTTTGTTAAAATTTATGCTATAATTTTATAAATCAGATATTTAATTTAATTTATTTGATAAATTTGAATAACATAAGTATACAGTGGCATGAGATTTTTAGGATAAATGTCATCTAATTAGTTCAATATATACATGTTTTATCTTTTTATTTCATCTAGATAGTACTCTAAAAATGTATATTGTTTATATATGTTTATTGAGTTCTTAGTAATTTAGACATAATTGCTTCTAAAACATGTTTCTAATTGAATTATCAGAAAAGAGATGGAAGATAAAACTACATTTTGAATTATATTTTTAAATTTCTTTATGTTGGTAAGTTATGCTCTCCTTATACTACATGGTTTGCAAGAAATCATTTTCATATATTAAGTAACTCTATGCAATAGGAATTGAAAAAAAGGTGCTTTTATTTCTTGTTGATAATATTTATTTATTTGTATCCTAAATATCTTAGATTTTATTTATTGTAGTTTATTGAAAATAGATTCTTGTCTCTCATATCATCATTACAGTTTCCACTCCCTCTCTTCCTCCCACTTTCGCTGGTTTTCCAGTCCCATCATCCCACTCCCTTTCTGTCTCTCATTGGAGAGAACAGGATTCTAAGAGATAATAAAATGTATCAAAATAATATATGCTAAGATAAAATAAAAACATAACATAAGATTGGACCAGACAAGTGAAGAAAAAGTGGTTGTTAAAATTGCACTGGATTTAGCAATGACTGTGAGCAGTGTGTTTATTTTTAGTATAGATCCTTCTAGTTTAACAATCTGTGGTACCTTAATTTTAAATTAATTATATTATATTATATATTATTACATATTATTACTCCTTTTTAAATTGTATATTATGGAGGACTTTGCATTCATTTTTGAGGATTTCTTGATGTCAATGCACTGTATAGAACTTTCATCTTTTTGATTAAATTTATCTCTGGGTTCACTTTTTATTGCTACTGGAAGTGGCTTTGCTCTCTCATTTTTTTCTGATAATTAGTTATTGGCTTATATGATTCTATTGCTTTTTAAATTTAATTGATATCCTGGAATTTCACCGAATATATTTATTGGTGTTATTTTGTATGATAATTAAGTTTTATCCATACAAAATAAAGTCATTCACAACAGTAACTATTTGTGTCCCTTATTTCTCATTTCTATGGACTCTGTCTCTTACTGATTCCTCTCTAGGGCCTTCAATTTGCTGTTAACATATGATAAAAATGAGCATTTTGTGTCATCCCAGAACTTAGAAAGAAATCCTTTGGCTTTTTCAAAATAATGTTCTCTCTTTGATTATAAATATGGATGTTACCATATTGAAGTAATTTCCTTCTATAATTTGATCAAAACCTTAAAATGAAGTGAAATTAAAAAATATTAAGCAACATTTATGATAATCATATGACTTTTTATCTTTGACCATCTAAGTGTATCTGTATTGCCAAATTATATCACTTTGACAGACAGCACCCACTTTATAGTCTTTTATCCCTGCTACTGAATTTGGTTGGTTAGTATTTTACTTAATGAAAATTTAATAATCAAATATATGGTGCTTTATCTTTCTCTTTCATTGTATTACCAGCTAGGTCTAAAGTTGCATAAATATTAGCTTCTTAAAACATGTTTGGAGTAATTCATTTCTCTTCAATATTTTCATAACCTAAGAAGTATTACTACTAATTTCAAAAGTGTCTGATAGAATTCAATAGTGAAGACATCTGGTTCTGTATGGCAGGAGATTCCATTGCTAATTGCATATCCTTTGTCAATAGTGGTAGGTTTGAGTTTTCAACTCTACTGTGACTCAGGCCTGGTAAAAGATTTATATGTAGTAATTTGACAATTGTCTAGTTGTTGGTAATTTTGTTGCATCATTGTAATGATATGGTGTCATTCTTTCAATTTCTTAGTTGTTAGTTAAAACTAACTCATACAAGCTCATAAAAATATTTAAATTTTTATTTGTCTCTTGTCTCCCATAATGAATTTAACAAAAGATTTCTTAATTAATGAACCAATTCTATATTATGATATTTTATCTTTTCATAAGGAAATATATTTCTACAACATCTTTATTAATTTGATTTTATTAAGTTGATATTATTTTTCTTTGAGATACAGTGACAGATTAATATATGTTCTTGCTTTGTAGACATAGTCATCAATTGTTGTAAACTGTTCTTAACACTAATTTTGCTATATTACAAAGTAAATTTTAATATTTATTATCCTGGTTTCTATTGTTTCAAGAATTTCTTAATTTTCCTTTTGTATTCTTGACTTATCACATGCTACTGTAAAAAACAAGTAATTTCAGTTCTATCTATTGTCTATCAATCTTCTATCTGCCTATCATCTATCTCTTACTATCTATCATCTATCACGTATCTATGAATCTTCCTACCTATTTACCATCTATTTATTTTATGTCTGTCTACCTGTCTATCTATCTATCTATCTATCTATCTATCTATCTATCTACCCATTCATTTATTTATTTGGTAAGATTAGTGATTAAATCTGGGTATATATATATATATATATATATATATATATATGGTAGGTAAGTCCATAATTTTATATCTTTCAAAAGATATCTTGTTAGTATACAGTTTCAAAGCATTGTAGTTAAAAAATACATATGATATGATTCAGATTTTAAAGACTCTTGACACTTATTTGTTATATATTTTAAGATTTGCATGAGATAATGATCATAAATATTTTTGAGAAAGAAATATAATCTTCAATATTCTGTTGGATGTTCTAAAAAATATCCATGTATAATAGCTCTAAATTTTTTGATATTTTTGTTCATTTTCTCAAAATTCCATCCATGGTTAAAGTTAGTTTCTAATACCCTCAAGTAAAATTTTAATTAAATCTGTCTCTACCTTGGTTCAAGTAATATTTATTTAATGTATTTATGTGAAGTTTAAAATATATGTGTAAGATTTCTATTTCCTTCATAATTAAATGACAGTCCTTATTCCCTGTTACTAAATTTAAAATAAAATATATTTTATTTCCCATGAGTATGGCTAATATTGATTTCCTTGTAAGATAATTGAATAGACTATAATTAAAATTCCTTCATTTCCTGTCATTCTATATTTTAGAATAAAGTTCCAAGTAACAAAGTTAAACATATTCTCATCATTGTTGGTATAATAACTCTTGATGATCTTTATATCAGAGGTTTTGAACCATTTACAGTTAAGGTTATTATTAAGATTTTAAGATACAGAATACAGACATTTCTAACTTGTTTTCTATCTTTAGTATAAGATTTTTTCCTACAATCTTCATTAATGATCAAATGAGTTTTCCTAATGATTAGTTTTCCTGCTTATTTAGTTTGGTACATGATACATATTTGTTTTGTAGTTAATATTTTTATTTTATTTATTTATTTTAATTGGATATTTTATTTATTTACATTTTAAATATTATCCCCTTTCCTGATTTCTTCTCTGCAAACCCCCTATCTCATCTCCCCGACCTTGCTTCTATGAGGGTACTCCCTCACCTCCTTCCCACCCTTGACTCACCTTACCTCTGCACTAGGGCACCATGCTTTCACAGGAACAAATGCCTCCCCAATCATTGATGCCAGATAAGTTTAGGAGTCAGGGAGTTCAGAGTTCAGAGGAAAAGCAGGAAAACAATCTACATGGAGGCAGATGAACAGGAAGATGATCCAGATCCAGCGTGATTTTAATCAGCCACAAATAGCTAAGGTTTTCACAAGGTTAGAATAAATGGGTTAAAGCATTACCTTTATCATTTGGCTCTGAAATTATTGTGTTGGCATCTTGTAAATTGTGGTCATATTGATATATAAACCTGAATGGATAATTAAGCATTAAGAGTCATGTTTCTACCAGGTAACTAAGCACTAGATGACTGACTGTGGGGTGTGTGGGGCATTGCGTGTAAGCAAGATGATCTTGCTAGCTGGGAGAGAATAGCAGGATCCCGCTAGGACATAGTGTTGAAGCAGACCAGTATTGGCACTCAAGCAAGAACGTGTTCTGGAGGGGCAGGAGAGATTGCGGGGTAATCTTTGTTAATATTTCCCACAATAACTTCCAATGTTGGCTTCTTATTATTTTATTTTATTTTATTTATTGTTTATTTTATATGTTTATATTTTAAATATTGTCTCCCTTCCTGGTTTGCCCTCTGCAAGCCCCCCCATCCCATCACCCCTTCCCCTGATTCTATGAGATTTCTCCCTCCGTCCACCCACTCCCACATCACAGCCCTAGCATCCCCCTATGCTGGAGTATCTAGCCTCCCTAGGACCCATTAATGACAGATATGGCAATCCACTGTTACGTCTGCAGCTGGAGCCATGGGATTCCTCTATGTTCTTTCGTGGGTAGTTTAGTCCCTGGAAGCCCTGGAGGACAGTTAGTTGATATTGTGAAACAGTCAAATACAATCCATTATGCCCAAATAATTACCCTAACGTGTTTGTGGCAATATGCAATGAAACCTAGTCTTTGTCCAAACAGCCTTTGTGAAGCATGGCCTCAAGTGTAAGGTTTTTTGTTTGTTTGTTTGTTTCCCCTGAATAGGCCCTGCTGATTTCTGACTACCATATTTTTAAAATTAATATATCCTCTTTCTAGTCACTGAAGTCGTGCCACTCCCTTGGGAAAGTAGTCTAAAACACAAATAACTGCTGAGCTTGGTCTCATGATGAGTGCAGAGGAATGGAGGAATCCTTACTTACCATTTTGCTCTTAATCTCTATGCGGCAATTTTAAGTAGAACTATACTAATTAGTTTCACCAAACTTTGTGCAGCACTAAAAGATGCTAATGTCCTAGGGCTCACAATGCTAAGAGAATTCTAAATAAAAATGAACAGAACATGTTATGAATGAAATATAAAATTTTGGCCCTAAATCTTGGTGACACAATCTGAAGGTGTTTCTGTTATCTCAACTTTGGAATCATTATCTCACCACATTCTGGCTCCTTACTTGAAATGTATAATAGCATCATGACAATGAAGTTCCAGTTTTCTATACTTAAACCTTGTCTTCTTCCTTTCAGGAACATTGAATTGCTCTCAACAGACCTTGGAAAGGAGTTACTATTTATGTAGCCCCTTTTTCTTCTTTTAATTAATTAGTTAATTAATTTCTTTTACAACTGAATCCTAGTTTCTCTTCCTTCCTCTCCTCCAAGACCCTCATTTGCTTCAGACTTCAATTCTCTCATCCACTCTGCCTCTTTGTTTTTCAGAAATAGGCAAGCCTCCTATAGATATCAGTCAGCCACATAATATCCAGTTTGAGTAGAACGAGTCACCTCCTGTCCCAGTAAGACTAGACAAGGCAACCCAGTAGGAGGAGAGAGTAGCAGATGTAGTCAAAAGTGTCAGAGGAAGCTTCTACTCCCATAGTTAGGAGTTCAGCAAAAACACTGAGCTACAGAACTGTAACATATATGTCAGCTATTAATTTTTAAAATGATATTTATCATTAAAAGACTCTAGTCTTAATTTCTTGTAGTCTTGGTTATAATTTTCATAATTTATATTAATGCTGTTTATTGGAAGACATAGAAATAATGTGAATAGTGTATATTTATATAGAAGAGTTGCTTTGAGTATATATTTAAAACCCTTTCTTATTTCTCATTTAACTTATTCATGTACAAGTCAGAAGTATTGATAATATTATGAGTCATTTTTACTTAATCGTCTTATACTTGATCCATTCCTTTTCAGCCTGCTATTAACAGTTAGTTTCTGAAAGAGACTAAGCAATTGCATCTATATTTTTGTGATGAAATGAACCTGATATATCTGTTCAATTTCAGAAACTTGCTGAAGTTGTTCAGTTGTTTACCTCTTTACCTTGATGGGATTCCTTATAGGATAGAGTATTTAGACAACTGGTTTTTAAAGGAGTGTCCTTCAGAATAGAATGCTTCACCCCCATTTTCAGGCTTCCTTCTACTATAAAAGGTTTTGTCACAGAGAAAACTACCACATAGTAGTCCATTGTTCTTTCCTGATATCATATTCTCTTTCCCAGTTGTCCCTGAGCCTTAGAGGGGATAACATAGACAATCATGGTCCTTTAAACCTAGAAGGATATCAAATTTCTTTATATTTTATTTATTCATTTCTACAATATGGCATATGATGAGTCTTAGTGATAGTATTTATTTACTTATTTGAGCTATCTATTTACTAATTGCTATGGAATACAAGAAATGACAAAGCATAAAATGAGAAACAGGAAACTTCTCAAAGAAACAATGACTTCAGTAGTATTGGGAAATACTTTAGTTAGTATGTTGTATTTATTTACCAAAGTACTAGCAGCTGTTTTTCTGCTTGGGCTTGTTACTACTGTCACCTCTATGACTACAGGTTCTGGCCACATTCCAAATCCTAGCTACAAATACCCTCCTGTGAATTGGACTGTGAGCCCAATAAAATAACCAGGCCTATCTCCCGCTCCTTATACTGTTATTGCTGTTGCAAACCTTGACAGCCACTGTCAACATAAAACATAAAATCCATATATCTGCAGAACTTGGAGCCATAACGTTCTTCAGAATCTTAGTAGCATCTCCTGGCACAACAATAGTTAGACCATAGGGAAGAGACACTCCCAGTCAATTCCAGCAGTATATCTCCAAGCCCTATACTTGAAACATTTGGGTTCTTCAACAACAGAGTCTTATCAAATACTTCTGGAATGACCCCAGCAGTAATGACAAATTCTGCCACTGTTTTAGATACTTCCAGGTACTCCCTGAGTAACAATTCCTAGGGAGATAACCTAGTCCTATTATTTTTTATAACACTATGGATTTGAGATGGTCTGGTTTTAGTCTTATAAGATACATTTGTTTACTCTTTGTGAGACCCTTTTTTGTCTTTACTCTTTGGGGGATAATTAATGTCTCCCGAACAGATATTTAAATCTTAAAATCACTTTAGGGTCAACATTGTATTATCAATGTATAATGAAATATATTCTACCTAAGACAGGCAGCTCACTACTTAAAGTCATGAAGGCTTATCTCTCAATGGGAACAAGGGTTGTGGATATAACCTTGGAAAAACACTCCAAAAATCTCATTGTTATTCATTATGAGAAAATATTAAAGGATCCCAGGAGTTCACAGCTAGGGGAAAAAAATAAACTAAATCAAAACATTAGCATAGTTTAATAAAGCATGAAAAGATTCTGTTTATTTATATTAATTATCTTACAGTCTCATCCTGGGACATTCTTATGATGTACCCAGTCATTTTTCAACAATGTTGAAGTTAGTGGGTATGGCTCCAGCTGACTACTCTGGCCTAGGACTGCTATCAGAATTCTCAGGCATCACCTTGACTTTTTCTATGTCCAAGCCCTTGGCTCTCTCTGCACTTGTCCTCTTACATGGGTGGATAAATTTTATATCCCAAAGAGAAATGAACATACTCTATTCTCGGAAGGAAGATCACTTGATCATACTTAATCCCTTTAATCTGTATTGTTTCATACTTATTATTACTAAACTCTTCTTAGTGATTTTGATAATCCAGTGGGACACAGGGAACCAAGGCACATCTTCTAGAATCCTTGCATCCCTGAATCTTAACATTAATATAAAAACAATAAAACTACAACATAATAAGGGGCTCTCAGGTATCCTGCATGGCTTGCATCTGTAGGTTATCTTAACTACTCTGTTAGGAAAGTGCCTGGGGAAGTTTTCACCCCTTGATCTCCTTCTTCCACAGCAGGGTATGTCTGTGGAAATCACTAGTGTTTCTATATATATTATTTTTTTCTTACTCCTGTAGTGAACTCCTAACAGAACTCAATGATTCCCAAAGGCTTGACTCCACACTGGATTTGGTCTTCTATCCCTGGTTTTGTCATATAGATTCTAGCTTGAACGTCTATTCACACTCATCTCCAAGTTGCATGGTGAGGTCGTCCTCCGAGAGGCCCAAGAAGCAGCTCAATGACAGATGCAGATACTTACACCCAACCAATGGACTGAACTCAGAGACCCTGAGGTTGAATGAGGGAAAGGCTAGAAGAAGATGAGGAGGAGGGCACCACTACAGGAAAACCAGCAGTCTCAACTAACCTGGACCCCTGAGATCTCCTTCACTGAGCCATCAACCAGGCAGCATACACTGGTTTGAGGCCTGGGACACATATACAGCAGAGGACTGCCTGGTCTGGCCTCAGTGAGAGAAGACATCCCTAACCCTCCAGAGACTTGAGGCCCCAGGGAGTGTGGAGGCCAGGTAGGGGGTAGGGGTAGGGAGTGTGGGGGGGGCATTCTCTTGGAGGCAGGAAGTAGGAGGGAAGGGGGATGAAGAACTGTAGGAGGGTGCACCAGGAGGGGGTAATGACTGGGCTGTAAAAAAATAAAAGTAATTATATAAAAAAAGAAAAAAAGAAAAACTATTTTAAATTGAAAAAATAATTTTTGGTGAGTAAAATGGCACAAAAGTCATTATTAAATTGTATTAAACCAAATAACAACAACAACAACAACAACAACAACAACAAAGAGTCCCATAACTTTGGCATTCTCTTTTCAAAATCTACTTGTCATGTGTTGTCCTGGCTTGTAAATGTGGTTTATGTGTTGCTCTAAGTCATTGATATCTGCCAAAGCCACACTTGACTTACAATTATCGTGTCCTGCCACTAAAGTTGCATCCAGTCTGGAAGTCACTGATAAATTGACCTCTTTCTTGGTTCTTCTATTAAAATAAAAATAAAAATAAAATTGCATTTGGCACAGTGAAATCAGAATCAAACACTGGGTTTTTATCTTTCTTTTATTATTATTATTATTATTATTATTATTAGTAGTAGTAGTAGTAGTAGTAGTAGTAGTAGTAGTAGTATTTTTATGTCATTTCTGTCTCTTGAATATCAGACACCTTCTGTTGTTTCCAAATTTTGGATACCAGGAAGGGCTCTTTGACACAGATATCACTTGCACTTTGTTTTCCTATCTCCTGTGAAATATAAATCACATTCCAAAAGCTTCTCCATTTTCTCCTATACAAGCATCTTTGCATTAAGTAGCCAATTCTACCATACACACATTGTTTTATCCAACTCAAAGCAGTGGCCAAACAACTGGTTGTTTGTAACAACCTGTTGACAACAACTTTGTCCTTTATGTGTTATTCTCTTTGCCTGAAAAATATGTTTAAAACCTTAAGGAAATTAAGAATATGTTGCTTTGTCTCTCTTTTAACATTCTGTGTTTTCTCATGTTTTACTCTAAGATGGAAGGGAAACTATAACACAGCAAGCTCTCACCTTAATGTTAAAGGCACTGTGATTAAAGAGAAGACTCAAAGGTTCAATGAGTATTCTTCCCTCGCAGAAAACTGAGGGTGCTGCTGCTGTTGCTGCTGCTGTTGTTGTTTGGGGGGTTGTTTGTTTTTGGTTTTGTTTTAGTTTTTAGTTTTGGGGTTCTTGTTTGTTTTTTGGTTTTGTTTTAGTTTTTAGTTTTGGGGTTCTTGTTTGTTTTTTTTTTGTTTTATTTTGTTTTTGCTTTTCTTTTTTTTTTTCTAGAACCATTAAAATTTGTATAACTCTAACTCTTAGTAATCAAGTAATCTGATGCCTTGTTTTATATTTTTTCAGACACCTGAACTCACATGTGCACATATACATAGAAACACACACACACACACACACACACACACACACACACAACAAAGCAATGAATTTATCACATGTGCAATAGTCCTTGATGTAATTTACTCTTTTTCATTACTTTTAAAATTTAACAACCATGCATCATTTTCCCCTTTCCTCTCTGCCAGCAAAACCTCACATGGACTCTCATTATTCCATGTTGAAATCACAACTTTTTTTCACTAATATTTTTTGCTACATGAACACATACAAATCACATCTTTTTTTCATTAGTGTTTATTGTTTTACACACACAGAGATATATGAACTTTGTTCAGCCAATTTACTGTTACTTTTATATATTTTTGTATTGGATAACACAGTAAGAGACTTATCCATAGCTAAGACTATTTCTGTCACTCTGAGCATCCCTTAATTGATTTGTCTGTGGGTAAGTCTCATAAGATTTCTCCCTTCCATATTAGTCTGTCCATTGTTCTTACACTTCTCTAGATTATTCAGGCAACTATATTATTGAAGTAACATGGGAGAGATTTCCCTGTGACTTCTAGGAGATATAATGTCTTCTCCCTCTTAGAATACTTCACTTTCATCTGTCCTGTTCCGTTCCTCAGATGCTGGAGTTATTTGTTTTATAGATGTATCCACTAGAGCTGGGAAACCCTAAAACCACTTTTCTGCATTTTGGCCTGTTAAGGTTTTTAATAGTGATCTCTGTTTGCAAAGAGAACTTTCTCTCATAAAGTGTGAGAGCTGCCCTTACTCTGTATATGGAAAAATAAGTATGATGATTGAGTAATAGTGTGACAGTGGGTTCTTCTCTCGAATCCTGACCTCACTACCTGTGGGTAGTTATCTGGTACAAGTACCAGGCATGATTTTCCATCTGTTGAGGGGACTTTAAGTCCAATTAAACAAGTATTTTTCCCTGTTAAGCTACAAATGCCACTATAAGAACCTTAGAATTATTTTGCTGTCCTGAATGTCACTGTGTTTTTTTCCCTTACTTTGAAGCTGCATAACACAGTTCCATAGAATGCACTTTGGTAACAAAACAGGAGGATCCATGCTGAATCTGTCTAAATACAGCATTCATACAAGCAAACACATATTTTACAACATTTTCTATTTGTCCTATTGGATTATATTGATGTGATAAAACAATGACCCATAAATACTTAAAAGAGGGAGCTTAAGGCAGGAACCAGGGGGGCATCAACAGAAACTGAGACAATGGAGAAACAATGTTGACTGGTTTGTTCTCTCTTGCTTCCTCATCAACCTTTGGGACACAACCCATGATCTAGAGGTGACACTGGGAAGTCATCCTTCATCAACTATCTATCAACAATGAGGCTCATATGCATATCTTTTTCTAGTCTGAAAGAAGCAATTCCTCAGTTTAGGTTGCTAAAAGTTGACAATCAAGGATAACCGTCATAACATTGAAATGATCTCACCATGCCTCTCTGACCCATAACCTGCCATTAAGTTGTTATAATAAAAATGTTGCGGGGCGGTGGGCATTTAATCCCAATACTTGGGAGGCAGAGGCAGGCGAATTTCTGAGTTCAAGGCCAGCCTGGTCTACAAAGTGAGTTCCAGGAGAGCCAGGGCTACACAGAAAACCTTGTCTCAAAAAATAAATAAATAAATAAAAATAAAAATATAAAAATGTTTATCAATAAAATAAATCAAATAAAATTATTTTATCCAATTTTGAGTATATTTCACCTATCATTTATAATTTTGTTCTCTGTGCATATCAGTTAACAATCTAAAATTACCATTCCCATAACAGAAACTAAAATGAAGAATAAAATAATTTTTCAGATCTGAAAAATTTTTATGTATAACTTGATTTGAGAAGGCACAGATTTAATATCTAACAAGAAATGTAAAGAATAAACACTGGAGAACATTAGATAATGTTTTATAACATGAAGACCACAAATTCAAGCCTTGTAAGGTTCTGTAGTAAAGATTTCAGAAAATGAACATTATCTACAGACAATGAAGATTAAAAAATAAATAAAATAAGATTTGAAAAACAATAAAAGTACCTATGAATCCCTTGTTTTTTATCTGTTTCCCCTTTTATTCCCTTGGGAATTGAAAAAGCAAATCAATCTAATGTCTACAAGATATAACATCTTGGGACACAAAATACTGTCAGAGGTGTAGACTTAAGGTATATAAGACAAATGTAGACAGCATCATACAATCCATTTTACTAAGTGGCAGATTGTTGAATGAGTCAGTGCTAGAGTGTGGAGAAAAGTTTCCCAAACCTGAAGCTGGTATGTAAGTCAATCAAATCCAATCTTGGCATACATATCTCATTAAGAATGTACATTTATGACTGTGTTTTCCAACAACAATTTTATCTTTCCCACTGAATGATTTCTACATGTAAGTCATGAAAAAATATTTACCTGGTTAGTCTACATGGATATGTGTCATATGGAAAAATGAATACTCACACACAAACACAGAAAAAATGAGCAAAGCAATGATGTAGAATGTCATTTTTCTGGCAAATCAGATTATTGTAATTTTTTTTCCTAATTGTTAATTTCATCTGTATTGTGGCTCATGGTTTAAGTTAATAATGCCAACATTCTTTTATGTTTCCTCATTCAGTTACATACTTTGAATTATACACACATATACACACATGCACAAATGCATATGCACATGTACACAGTGGCCATCAGGATGTCACATTCAATTCTCTAAATTTAACTAGTACAAACTCAAACCACATAAAATACCTGTTGCTTCAAATTTAAGAATGTCACTTTACACAACTACACAAGGGAGTATTGTTCATCTATTAAAAACAGGCACAATAAATTTCTCAGACAAATGGATAGAACGTGAGAAAATCATCCTGAGTGAGGTAACCCAAACCCAAAAGGACATGCATGGTATGTACTCACTTATAAGTGTATATTAGCCAAAAAGCACAGGTGCCATGCTATACTCCACAGATCCAAAGAGTTAAAGGAAAAGGAAGGCATAAGCAAGGATGTTTGAATCTAAGTTAGAATGGGAAAAATAGTCCTAAGAGTCAGATGAAGAGTGGAAACTGGGTGGGAGAGGAGATGGAGAGGGGAATGGGAGGTGTGGGGAAATTTGAGAGAGATAACCAGATGGCCATGAAAATGAATGAAAACCTGCAACTGATGGGGGTAAGGAGGTGGTAGGCATCTCCAGGAGGAGATATATACCTGGGATAAGGGAGGCTCCCAAGAAACAATCGGGGTGACCTTAGCTATGACTCACTAACATCGGGGATTTGGAACCCAAAGAGGCTACCACCTATAGCCAGAGAGGTATCCCAGTGGAGTAATAGAGACGCTAACCCATACACACGACTTTCAACCCAAAATTTAGCCTGTCTCCAAGAAATACAGGCACAGAGGATGGAGCAGAGACCAGACCGAGGGAGTGGCCAAACAATAACCAGCCCAACTTGAGGCTCATCTCATGGGCAAGCACCAGTCCCCGATACTATTAATGATAATCTGTTATGATTGCAGAGGAAGCACATCGTCCTCAGAAAGGTACCACACAGCAGCTGACTCAGAGATGTACAGCCACCTATAGCCAAACAGTGGATGGATCTTGGGGGCCCTTATGGAAGGAGAAAAGGAAGCATCGCCTCCCAAAGTGGATAGGAACTCCACAGGAAGACCAAAGAGTCAACTAACCCGAACCCTCCAGGCTCTCAGAGTTTGAACCACCAACCAAAGAACATCAATGAACTGAACCTAGGCTTTTCCACACAACTGCAGCAGATGTGCAGCTTGGTCTTCATGAGGGTCCTGAACAACTGGAGCAAGCGTTGTCCCAAAAGCTGTTGCCTGTATGTGGAACATGTTCTAGCTGTACTGCCTTGTCCGGCCTCAATGGGAGAGGAAGCACCTAGTATGCAGAGACTTGAATTGTCAGGGTGGGGATAAACAGGGGGCCCTCTACCCACTCAGAGGAGAAGGGGAAGGGGTGTTTAGTCAAAGGGTTATGAGAGAAGCTGACTAGGAGGGGTCAGTAAAAGGGATATAAAGTGAATAAGTTTTTAAAAAATCAATAAATAAAAATAGAGGAAAAAGCAGCTTACCTCAAGACATTGTCATACCACCAAATCACAAATTCATTTTACAATACTCTATTTTTCAGGATCCATTTTTACACATTGGGGCAGTTCATATTCAAATGCATAGTCCCTCTCTCCACTAGCTGAGGAATTCCAGGAAACTACTAGGAAGCTTGCTAGAATCTGAGGTGGTAGCTAAACTGCCAGCATGAAATTGTCTTAATATCACTTGGACTTCAAAATTTACTGTGCTTCCATTCCAATCACTGACATGCATGTAGAAGTAGGATGTACTATGTGGCATTCAAAGTGAGTCTTTTAGAGTCTCCAGCGCTGACATCAGCAGAATGGGAGGGTTGTTCCTCATCTAAATGTAAGGAGACCAAATGAATTATCTCTTTTAAATAATGCAAACATGTTAATACTGTTTTAAAGCTGAGCTACACTTTTTCATAAATGATTATGATTTTTTACTTAAAAATTCATAATCTAAGTATACACTGTTTTATAATTTTTTATTTGTTTCATTTAAAACTCAGCCCTAGTTTTATGTTTCTTTTTATTAATCAGATATATTTGTAGGAATAATTTTCTAATCTCTTGTAGGAATAATTTTCTAATCTCTTGAAAAGATGAAATTAATAGGTTTGGAGTTAATAAACTATTTTTACATAATGACTTAATTTTGAAAATACCCCAAAATTAAATAATTGCAAGAATTTCTGGATAGCTTCTAAATTTGGCATATGTTGCTTTGGCAAGCCTTATCTGAGCTGTTTGCTTCAGCAATGATACAAAAAAATGTGTGAGATATATAGTAGCTGAATTTATTGCATTGTAATAAAATACAATGTAATATTTGTCAAAGTAATGAAATACTACCAGACCATTGGCTAGTAAGCACCAGCTACAGTGTTTCTCAGTGGGGTTGAGGAAATGCAGCAACCTGAGTCATGTTAAATCATTCTGAGGTAGCTACTCAGGTAGAAGAGCAAATCTTCTGCCCTCCAACTGAAGCCTCAGGACTTTCGACAAGGACAGAATAATGGAATGAATTATTATAAGAACATTCATTGAAAACGCAATTCATTTGGAAACTGAAATCTCTGATAAATATTTAAGAACATCGAATTGGAATCACAACCAATTGCTTTCTTCTGCAACCAAAGTGTGCCTTAAAGGTAAACAATGAGTAGTGCTTAGCTTAGGTTCAACAAAGACATTTGATACCCAGAGAAATAAGCAGGAGAGTGAATAAAGCAGTAGTCACATTTCTGAAGAATGAAGTTGGTAGATTGCAAGTGACAGGTTCAATTACTGGTCCATAGACCACTGACACATCTGCCTGAAACTCTGAGAAATGGCCAGTGGAAAAAGAATGAATAACTCTTAAGATTTAGAGAAAATATGTAACCACTCAGGCAGAAAATTAGCAATTACATTTGGTGCCATCAGTAGTAACTATTTCAACAAAGATCTTAGGTTAACGTCAGACTGTGTGACACTAGGTCAACCATTACACCTGTGTTCAATCAGCACCCACATAGCTCAGTGAGATACTGATCTGTCCAGTTCAAATGTGGCTTGTTCAGTGATAAGAAAGATGGCTGACATATGTTACCGAGGTATCCAAAGGCAATTAATTATATAGTTTTGATGCCAACTGTTGGATAGATAACCATTCTGACAAACTAGTACAGTTGTAATTTGTTGTTTCAGGTTACCCTTTGATGTTTGTTCTTTTCTATAATAAATGCTATACATTTTGAAAACAAGATCAAAATTATATCACTTAGAGTAGTAAGAAATTTTAACAATGTACTATTAAGATTTACAGTAGAATAATATATCAACATAATGGAAGAGAA
Source organism: Montemys delectorum (assembly GCA_019843815.1). Classification (NCBI taxonomy): domain Eukaryota; kingdom Metazoa; phylum Chordata; class Mammalia; order Rodentia; family Muridae; genus Montemys; species Montemys delectorum. The sequence continues at coordinate 34,228 of JADRCD010231131.1, forward strand.
TGTTTCTTACAATGCTTCCATGTCTCAGGCTCATTAATAAATGAATGTGAAAGTTAAAAAATAAAGAAAACATACGACTTATTTAAAAAAAACATATTTCATCTGGAATTTCATTACCTAGTAAAGGCTTTAATTGACATATTTGACCAAAAATGACAAAAACGTTACAATTGAAAATTTCCCAAAAGTTAATTTAGTCTTGAAACCAGCTATATTAAACAATACTTTGACAATAAGGCATATCCTATACTTAAAGCATATATCAAATTGATCAAACAATGGAGATGCAAAGAAACTGAATTCCATATAGACTTTAGGAAATGCCAGATCAGGAGCATATCACATAAGGATATCTGACAAAATGATGAGAGATGTAGGTGGCAAACATCTTACAGTTAAAAAAATGTGTTTAAATGGTTTGTATGGTACAAGAAAGAGGTACAGCTTGAATGTACTATGACCATCAGCTACAAAGTTAGATGCTGACCTTCTGCTTCTCACATTATTCACAAAACTTTTAAAAACAGTAATGTGAGTCTGAAAGAAATAAATCAAATATTCTCAAATTAAATCTACTAGCCATTTTAATTTATGGTTTTACTACTTATTTGAAATTTTCATACACCGTATTAAAATCATCTTTGTCTCTTCTGCCGCTCATCTCTGAACCCCCTCAGTTCTCACACTACCAATTTCATATCCACTAACTTTGGTGTGCTCGTTTATTTTTAAATCCCAATCAGTTCTAATTAGTGCTGTTTCTTTAGTGCCACACTTACACACACACATACACACACACACACACACACACACACATACACACACGTGTGTATATGTGTGTGTGTATAACAACTGTGTCTATGTGTGTACATATGTGTGTGGTTGTATGTGTATGCATTTTTTTATGTCTGAGTGTTTAAACTTGTACCTGTGCATATGTATATGGGAGTATTGCTCTTAATAGTCAGAAGAGGGCATCTGTTACTCATGACCTAGAGTTACAAGTACTTGTAAGTCTTTTGATGTGGTGTTTATAAACTAAACATGAATCCTTTCCCTGAGCAATAAGCAGACTTAACGACTGAACAATCCAGCTACACATTAGCCATTTTAGTTTACATAAAAAACAACATAAATGAAAAATTTAAAGTTATCTTGCCTTTCAAATAGATTGTGTTCCAAAATTTAAGCTGAAAACATAAAACAATAACATTTTACATTATCTACAGAAAGTCCTTTGTATACCACAAACCCCACAATTAAAATTAAGGTACTTGTTATAATTTTTTGTTGTTGATTATGATAACAAATCTGAAAATATACTTATGTTTGTCCTTAATATATTTTGAGCCAACACAACTAAACTGAATTGCTGAACAGATCTCTACCTATGCAGTAGCAAATACATTAGCAGTCTTTAATATAAATGTAGAACCATTAGTAAACATTACCCAGAAATAGGAATAACCTATTTTTCACATATGAAAGGGTATCCTTTAGAGGGTTTTCCTCACTACTATATGTGAGCCTACAAATGCATCCAGTAATTTTTCTCTATCAATGAATTTTTCTGTAACATTGTTAATTATGCAGTGTTTGTTCTCAGAACTTTCAAATTCCCTTCCTTACTTTTTTGCTTCTCACTTCCCTTGTTCCTAAAGTACCTGTGCCTCATCTATATGCCATCAATGTTCATTTTCAAAGAGCTATCATGTTGGGAGGGTTTGAGTGACTTCTTCTCATTAAGGTATAAATGATAGATTGATTCCTGTTCTGTCTTTTCCGGGCATTTACATTTTAATAGGGGATAATTCTTTCATTCATGGGGAATGAGCTCTATAATAGTGTCATTTCAAACCAGAGTAATAGGATGCTGTGTAGGGAACGTGGAACTGGGACATCTTGTTCATTTTTCTCAAGGTCACATTGCATTGCTCATTATTCTTCAAGAGTTCAAAACTTTATCTGTACCTTGGATTCGAATGTCACCAAGGTTACATTTAGTTTTTCCAAAGCTAAAGTTATTTTCTGGAAGCAATCTAAACATGGATGTAATCCCATTAACTCTTTCATAGCATTAAGATAAGCATGATTGAAGAGCAATGGTAAAATGGGTAATTTCTGTGGTGGTGGGCAAAAGATGAAAAATTATGAAAGACAAATGCATCAAGCCACAAAAAGTGTAGAGACAACCTAATCATGCATCCTTGCTGCAATATTTATATAGCTCCAAGATCTGTAGTAAATATTGTTTACTTCCCTTCAAGGAGAGATGAGATTTCTAAGTACCCTTTTGCTGCACAACTCTAGTAAATAAAATGCAACTTACTCCAGTAACCATCATCGAGAGAGATGGAGATCATATCCTAGGCGTTATTATTTTTCCTTGAAACCTTTTTTTATGAATTGTAAATCATATACAATTCTAGGGAAAGGAAATACACAGGAAATCTACTGACAACTTGTTTGTGTCCATTTCACAATGATCTAAATTTTCAGTCCTAGTAGCTCACTATATTTTATGCTTTGCATGAAATCCCAATTAACCTGTAGTACTATAAAAATTAAAATACTACACTTTAGGTGAGTGTTACCAGATTGATTTAGATGAAATTTGCAATATGTGTCAAATGTACTATATATATACATATATATATGTATATATAATATTTATATGTAGCAATGTCAAAAACAAAGGCAGTTTTAAGTAAAGAACATGGTAATTATATAGCAAACTTTTTTTCATTTTGTAATACCTGAGACATTGAAAGATTAAACTGATACTACAGAATTTTATGCAAATGAGATAATCTAACACAATTAATAAATACTTGGTTTAAATTTAGATTCAAACATGTTTGAATAATTGGATATAACCAAGATACTATGAATACTGAGATTTTATAAGGTTTTATGGAATATATTAGTCTTCAATGTGTTAATAACATAATATTTTTATGTTTCTCTTATTATCTGGAATCATTTACTAATTAAAGAAATCTCTCCAAACCTGTTTATAAGATATCCTTTCTGTATTTCATATTAAAAACAAAGGTAGATTCGTTTTTTTGGGAAAATTTTGGGAAAAATATAAGATAGTATATTTTAAAATGTATACAGAATTGAAATATTTGGGTAGCTGAAAATTTTGCTCTTAAATAATGGAACCTGATTGTACAGAAGAGACTTTAAAACTACAGTCAGAAAAGATATGTTTTACAATACTTAGAATATTTACCTACAAAGTCAACAAACTACCTAAGAATTTCTAAAGAAATCCGTTATTTTGATTAAAAAAGTACAGAAATGATGAAAAATATTTTGTCTATCTTATTCAAAAATCTTTTCATTAATATATTGAATTAAAATTTCCTATGATGTAAAATCCTATTAATGAATAAAAAAAATTCTTATCAACTTGCTCCAAGACTCTGTAGTACACAGATTAACTAGTCTGTCTGCTTCAATACAGTGTGCCAAACAGTAAACATTGCTACTTTCAGGTACTGGATAATTCGTATTTTCAGAAAAATTAAGATTGCTCTGTGTACACAAATGTTCCTGCAAACATAAGAAATAAGTGTTACTTGAAATTCATCAGTTTGCACAACCAACTTAGTGATTATTCAAGTGATGATCTTGAAATAAAATTTTTTGTAATGTGGAAGTTAAGTTTCTTAAAAATAATTATTTAAAACAACTTGCTACCAAAAATTTACTATGTAAATATTAAATTAATATTCTATTATACCAAATAAATGTTCCATGGAAGTTACACATTTTTCATGATGTTTGATTAACAAAGTTTCACTTTAAAGCTCTGTTGAACAATCTTAGAAAAAGGGCAGCATTTTGAAATATATGTGTGACCTCCTAACATGGAAGAAATAATCAGAAGGATTACGAGTTTAAGGTCACCCAACAGTACACAGAAAGTGTAAGCCCAGAGTGAGCAACTTACTCATGACTATGTCATGACTATAATGAAAATGAGATAATGGAAAGCATTTCAGATACTTCTTTTTCCCTTAGAGTTAATGATAGGATGAGAATATAAAGTGTAAAAGACTATAAAAATTAATCAATACCTCCAAATCCAAAACAGAAATTTTAAACTTAAAGAAATTTGAATAAGCAGCTAACTCATTGGCAGGATAATGATGATGGAGATGATGATGATGATGATGATGATGATGATGATGATGACGATGACAATCACAATGGTTACTATGATGACAATATCCCCAACTCTATATGTTATATACACCTCCATAGAACAGATAGGCAATGAACTTACCTGCATTATAAGCAATCAATACGAGGATTTATTTCATGCCTTTAGTTAAAAAGGAATACCATCAAAGTTACCAGTAATTGTTGGTTTAATCACAGTTGTGGGGGGAAAGGTATCTTTAGTTTCATCTCACTTGCTTTTAGAGTTCTTCTAATTGTATCAATGACTGACATCCACTTAAGTCTTTCAGTTGCCTACATCACTGCCTTTCCTTGTGACAATTGTACTCTATGACTCATGTACAGGCTGTGCCTAGAGAAATATCAAGGTAACAGAGCTAAAGCATTTCCTCAGAAACAAAGTGTTCCCTGCCTTTCTTCCTCTTTCTTTCTTTCTTTCTTTCTTTCTTTCTTTCTTTCTTTCTTTCTTTCTTTCTTCCTTCCTTCCTTCCTTCCTTCCTTCCTTCCTTCTTTTCTTTCTTTCTTTCTTCCTTCCTTTCTTTCTTTCTCACTCTGAGTTATTTGCTTGTCTTATCACTTCACTCCCAACATTCTCTTCTATCTTTTCTAGAAGAACATCGATTAGTAGAAAGAATAGGAAAGAGTATATAGAGAGCACATAGCCATAAGATATTTGTTGAGTGATTATACAAATTCCTACTTAGGAGCTGTTCCCTAGTTATTTTCAGAAGTTTATTATCAGACAGGTTATTAATGCCAAAGTAACATGTTAATAGGAAAGGATATACTTGAAGATTTGAGGTGATAAAAGCCATATCAAATAGACCACATCTGATTACAAATTACCAAAATGTAGGATATTCTATACTCTATATCCTTTACTTTCATGTCTTTAAACAAAATATATTGTTGACATTTCGGCCAAATATAATGTTATATACCTAAAATTACTGTACTCTGGAGGATATGGTGGGAGAATTCTAAGCAAAAGATCATCCTATGCTCTGTACTAAATTGCAAGCCATTGATAAATGTGAAAAAAATGTAGTAACTATATTTGATTTAATTTTGTCTCCCATTTCTCTGCTTTAATTTGTATTCCATATTCTTAGAGCCTTACATTTGTAATATATTACCAACATGTAAGAAGTACATTTTTAGGAAATAAGGAATGGAAATAAAAGGAGCAGAAGAAGTAGTAACAAATATTAGAAAGTGCTGCAGGTCTGCCAATCTGTGCCTCCCTCAACCCACAGGAGAAACAGGGTCCTAGTCAGGTCGATGAGGCATAGGTGAAGAAATGATAGCAGAGACGACACATGAAGTACAGGATCTGAATGTATTTCTTAAAAATGGCATCAGAAAAAAAAAAAAGAAGAGCTCTTACTGTTTAGAGCTGAAATATATTGATCAACAAAAAAAAAAAAAACTTTTATCATTATCAATTGGTTCTGAAATTATTGTATTGGCATCTTGTAAATTGAGAATTTATTGATGCATAAATCTGATTGGTTAATTATAGGCTTCAAGAAAAAAAATGGCATCAGACTTTTACAGTCATTGTAAAAGAGAAATGATAAATCTGGCAGCCTAGTAATTAAGGTACATTTGAGGCTACCTGAAACACACCAAGTCTAAAGCAGCCACCTCTCTGGATAGGTGCTGCATCCCCCTGAGCCCAAGCTGGGCCCGGGGGAATGCAGAATGCATCCCAGTCCAAGAGTGAGTCCAAATCCAAGAAGTCCAAGAGAGTGTACAAGTCCAAGAGAGAGCACAAAGTGAAAACCAGGCTTATATGGTATACAGGAAACAGGGCAAATGACAAGAGTCACGTAGATGGTAGATGGGCGGGGGTCAAAAGGATCAGAGAGCAGGACTGAAGTCACATAGGCAAGTGACCGCTACACAAGGTCGGTAGGTAGGATCATGTAGCCAGGTGTGAAGCAGGCGGAAGAGAGCAATGGTGCCCTCCCGATGGGGCTAATTTGGTATTCCTATACTATTTCTCTGCTTCTGCTGGAGGCAAGACTAGGAGGATCCGATCTAGCATTTCCTGTTAATTCTCTGGGTTTCCCTGGCTGGAGGCACGCACCTGGAAGTTCTAGCTAATGTCCTTGAGTTTCTAATATGTAAAACAGTTCTGACTATTGTGAGGCTGCCCTAAGGAATGAGGAATGAGCTTGACCTCTGTTGCTAACTCTAAGGTCAGAACCTGTCTGACAGGCAGATTCCTTGAGAGAAATTCCAATCTAAGGATAGCTTGGAATTGAATTAGGATATATTGGAAACATCGTGCTGTTTGGGAAACAATGCCCAATCTTAGCCATAAACGAATCATTTCTTGGGGTACCTTTATGCCTAAATATGAGGACGTGTTGACGATTGGAAAGACTAATCTGGAACACGTCTGAGTTAGGAGATGCCAGCGGCTACCTTGAATAGCCAGGAGGCACAGATACCGTTTTGGGTCCTTATTACCTCTTGCCCTTGATCAGGTTTTTAAGCCTGATACTGCAGACGTGACTGGCGTAGATGAGTGTGTGTGGCAAGAAAGGGCCTTAAAACTTTTTCTAGTGTTTCATGGTAAGTGTGATTGAAGTCAGGTGGGAGAATAATTTCACATATACACTTACATTTGCAATGGCTAAAATTTGCCTCAAGCACTTCAGCTACCATTGCAAACAGTCCTCTAATTTGCACTCTTGCATATTTCTGAAGTATGAACAGATGTTGCAGAGTCTATGTCTATCCAGGATCCTTGCAGAGAAGTCCTGGCATATGGAATTGAAATAAAATACTCAGTTTAGCCTCACATATATCCATGAGAGACTAAATCTTTTGGGTTCAGACTCCAACTTAGAAAAGCTGACATCTAAATTTGAACTGAAGTTAACTAACAGGCCAGTACCTAGTGCCAGTTTCCAGGTTACTCACAAACAAGACCTAGCACCTGTTTCTAGATTATTCCCCAACAAATGTGTACCTCCAAGTTACAAGCCTTCCCCTGACAAAACTCAGAATGTCCTCATTCTTAAAAGCTAAGAAGTATTCCATTGTATAAACGAACCATAATTTCCGTATTCATACTTCTGTCATGGGATAACTAGTTGGTTCCAGCTTCTGCCTATCATAAACAAGGCTGCTAAGAACATAGTGGAACATGTGCCCCTTTGGCATGGTGGGGCATCTTTGGGGTACGTTTACAAGAGTGCTATTTCTGGGCCTTAACATGGGTCTAGTTCCCATTTTCTCAGGAACCTCCAGATTGATTTCCAAAGTGGTTATACCAGTTTTCAATCCTACAAGCAATGGAGGAATGTTCCTCTTTCTCCACATCCTCTCCAACATGTGTTGTCACCTGAAGTTTTGATCTTAGCTATTCTGATTGGTGTAAGGTAGAATCTCAGGGTGTCTTGATTTGCATTTCTCTGACCACTAAGGACTTTGAACATTTCTTTAGGTGCTTCTCAGCCATTTGTTGTGAAATTTCAGTTTAGTTCTATACTCTATTTTTTAAACAATAATTTTCAATGTCTTATTCATGCTTGAAATAAAAAACACCAAATTAATTAATAATTATGAAAAATATTTTCTGGCATAAAAAGCATTTATTTTATGATCCCAATGGGAAAATCATTTAAATATTCTAAATAGCACACTAATTTACCTTTGAAATAAATAAATAAGTCAGCTTTTATGTAAAGAATAATTTAGCTCAATATCAAATAATATGTAAAGAATTATTGTCTAAACATGTCCGTATTATATTAATTACTTACATTAATTATAACTTTTATTTTTATTTCTGTGCTTCATAGGAATGTGATATTTGCAAGATTATTATGTTACCATTATGAAAAAACACTGTACTCTCTATCAGAGAATATATAATTATCATATAAATGTGGCTAGAGCAGTTTAAGCAATCAATTTTGACTTATGATTAGTTTATTATATTTAAATACTATGACACTATTCATTAAATACCATTGGATATGTCTAATGAGGTATTTCAACAAAATATTTGTTGTGAGAAGGTGATATAGCTAGAGCTCTGCTTTTTCATGTCTGTTGACTAGAGCTTGTGGTAGAATTTTGGGGGCTCTAAGAGGTTAAGCATCCTTGATATGTAACTTTTGCCAACAGCAAAGGTGGCCTCTCTCTTGGGTTGATTATACTCTACACTTACCCATTTCATCAGCAGATTTCTAGTGGACTGGACTTCTCTAACACCCTGTGGTGTCCATTTATACCTCTGCTTCACTTTACAAGCTTCAAAAGATACTTCAGGTCTTCCTTCCACGGATAATGAACCCTTTTCACTTTGAACAGCATCAGGAGTTCTCTACATCTGTAGAGCAAGTATCTCTGGCTTCTTCAATCTTGACTCTTTCATGCCTGCAAAAATCAGTATCTCATCTAAAACCTTGACAGGATGCTACTACAGATGCCCTTAGATCACAGCTGTGGTTGTTTATGTGTGGGTAAGTGGCTCAATCGGCAAAGCTAACTACTCTGGAAGTTGTTTTTGAAAAGAAAACTCCTTGATCTGCATACTCAATTTAGAATTTATCATTTCAAAAGGTATTCATTTTTTAAGGTGATATCTTTGATGAGTGGGGTTGTACCTGTAGGGCCAGATTTCCTCTTTTTGTAGGATCTTGTATCAGGTTTTCCTTTAATAGAGCTTATCTTTATAATGATTACAATCTCTCCCAAAATGCCACAAGAACCTCCCATTAAACTCTACTTAGAGCGTATCAGGGATTTTCTGGCCTAAAGATCCTAACTCATACTACTCACTGATTTCAAAGCCCTAAGAACCATATGATCAAAGTTATCCTGGTGGTCAGTGTTCTCAATATGAATCTTCTGTGTTACTTACTTGTCTTATTGGTGTAATAAAATATTCAAAGAAAAGTAGCATTAAGTGAGAGAAGATTAATGCTCACTCATAATTCAAAGCCACAGTGCATTTTAGTGGAGAAATGTTGGGCCCTGAAAAGCAGTCTGTGTTTTGGTTGAGCAAATCTTAACTTCCAGAGACCCAGTGAAAGATTTCACAAGGCACAGAACAGTGGAAACACATTCCCAAACATAAATGGCTGGTACCATAAGCCCTCACTCCATTATTTCTCTGGCTAGTCAATGCCCCAGCTCCCAGCATTCTTGCTGAATTCCACCCCCACAGTCATCTGACCACAGCCAGGTATGCCCTGTCCCACAGACAGCCCAGCCCACTATATAAAGGGTGCTTTGCCCCCCTCCTCTTCTCTCTTTCTCTCTGTTTCTATTCTCTCTTAACCTCTTACTTTTGCCTTAACTCTCCCTTCACCCTCTCTCCATGTGGCCATGGCTGGCCTCTACTTTCTTATCTCTTCCTCTCCTTTCTATAATAAAACATCTTATCACCATGCATTGCCTCCTTTCAACTAGACTTGCCCTGTTGGCCAAGTGTTTGGGTGATACCCGACTGAGAACTCCCCTGTGCTTGCTTGAGCCCTCTTGCACCTGAACCACTGAGATGCCACTTCCTTTCCCTGTCCCCTCTCTCCCTTTGGCCCCAGAGTAGACTGAGCTGCTCTAGGGCCCCCAATTTGTTCTCAGCTCCTCCTCGGTGTCCAGCGTTCCCTGCAGTGCCCAGGGGTCAGAACCTGTGTGTTTGACCTCTGTGAGGCCTAGGAACACCTCCCCCCTGCAGCTGTTCTCCCCACCCCCTGCTCCCTGCAGACTGAGATCCAGACACCCAATCAAGGGAGTGGGGCATGCAGACAGACACCCACCTGCTGCCCATATTACTGGACCTCTGGCAGGACTTGGGTCATTCTCTCCCATCCCTTTCGTTCCCCCACCACCTAGGGTGGTGCAGAGGGGGTGGCAGCAATGTACAGAGACCCACAGGGAAGGTATGTGACAAATCTTGAGGCCTGGTCATATGGCATCTGCAGTCATTAGGAATGTGTGATGATGCCCACCTTCATTTTTACACTTTATCCAGGCTAGAAATCAAACCTATGGAAAGGACCTCTCACAACTAAGGTAAGTCTTTCTAATTCAACTAACATAATATGACTAATCTTTCTAAGACAAGTCCAGAGGCTAACTTGATGTAGAATATCTCCTAAGGCTTGTGTATAGGAGAAACTTCTTCATGAGTTTCTATACTCTTAAACTGACATTACTAACCATCAAAACATGTTGATTGTGTGCATAAATTAAAATGTTTTAGTGTGCCAAACATATTTACAGAGAATTGAATGCCATATGACAGTTATAAAATCAATAGGAAAATAGAATCTGATGACAGAATTTTAAAAAGTAGACTGCAAAACGAACATATGGAGTTTTGGTGTCAAGAACTATAAAGTAAAGTAAAAAAAGAATACATTTTACGATTATCTATGTATTATGAAGTTTATGGCATATAACTGAATAAATTATTAAATAAAAGTGGATTTAGATACATTTTAAAAGATATGGGCCCTATGATAAATAAATATATTAAAATAGTGATTTTAGAAGACTAACAGAAGTATTACAATAATAACTGTTATAAAAAACTTAACATGTGTGTTCTTTCATACTAGATATGCTTTTAACAAATGGAAAGATGGCAATATATTCACTGAGCACTGTTTTAGTATACAAGTCTTAGAGTATATTGAAATTTAAGTAATACATTTTTGTTTCAGTCCACTCCACCATTGAATTCAATCTCCCCTCTGTGAAAAGGGAATAATGGAAAAAGAATCTTTGAAATGTGGATGGAAACGAGACAACAATGTTTAGGAAGGGACTGCAGAGATGGACAAATAACATTACAGACCTTTGGAAAGAGTCACATGGACACCTGCTGTCTAAAGTGAACACGTACGCTATCCTACATGCGTAGAGGAATCCACCAACAGACCTACACAACCACATAACTAACCCACATCATGAATATCCCTAAGAGTGGAGGCACATATATCTTAGTGGTAACTAACAGCTCTCTCATTCGACTAGTGGCTATACAACAGGAAGAAAATTGTATCTGGCACTAGAAACTTGGCCAATCACCCAGGGGTAGTGAAATCTTGCTATTTTGGAGGAGAACCTACAATTATCACTTACTAAACTACCATAATCCCTAACTACATTCTAAATATTTGATTTAACACCAACAGATATGTGTACTTCTTATCTCACATCAAGGAAACTTCACTTTACAACAGAGACCATTACAGAAACCTACAACCAATTAAAGATAGAGTTGTGAATACCAGTAACAAAACAACTCCTGCACTGAAGGCTAAGGGATCATTGCAGAAAAGGGATTAAAAAGATTGTAATGTAGAGGTACAGAGAGTTTGCTATGAGATTGTGTATTCTAAGAATGTCAGAAGCAAGACCAACAAAGTCTCACTAAACTGACTGAGCTAAAGAAGCACAATAGACATGCTCAGGGAGGAGAGGGGTCAAGGGGCTTCAACCCAAGGACACAATACCACAGACAACTAAGAGATGCTGAGAGAAGGAAAATAGTCTTTCCGATAGAGCACATATAATTGTGTGTGTGTGTGTGTGTGTGTGTGTGTGTCTATGTAAAAACATTTTATGAAAAACGAGACCAGGAACTTGAAGGAAAACAAAGAGATCTTTTTCCCATATAGGAAGACTTAGAGGCAGGAAAGGGAAAGGGAAATGATGTGGTTATATTATAATATCAAAAATAAAAGAAATATTAAAAACAGAAATCTATATATACATGTTCATATATACAACAAGAGTTAAAATGGAGTTACTTTACTGTGGCTCTACAATGCCCCAATTAAAAAAAAAAAA
>JADRCD010231132.1:0-27069 GCA_019843815.1 Montemys delectorum
TTTGTGGGCTGAATAAGGATGCAAGCCTGGAGTTGGACTGAGAGGAATGATTGGCCCAGTGCTCTGTAGTTTCCACAGTCTGTTTTCCACCTTCCATAGCAAGTTATCTGTATCTGAAGATTGCACAATGCAGTTGCGGTTCAGTGTACAACGTATTGATAGTACACAGTATCCTGTTTCCAGCGGCCGAAGAGGTGTTGGTTCCATACAGCTGTAAATTGTTTACACCAGAATGGAGGGATTATTACTAATTACCATTTTGAGTGTCTATCATATGCCCCAGCCTTATATGTGAAATAACCATCCTCAGAGGTACATACTTTCTGAAGTTTCCTTGTGAGTGTCTATGACTGCGAGTGTATATAGTCTTGTATATCAGCCAGCCATCTTAGGAGAGAAATGCATTCTGAGGTTTTCTTCCTTAAGGTCCTGCAGCCTAGATTCAGACCCGGGCCCATGGAAGGCTCCACTGACAATACAATATGTGCTGCAAAGACAAGACGTCATGATTTTCCTGTTTTCTATTTGGCTTCTGTACTAATCTCAAAATTCAGGAATTAGTTTAACAGTACATGTAGGCTTCAATGTCACCCTCTTTCCTACATATGTAGGTGAGTATGTGCATGCAGTAAAGTGGGAAAGTTTGGGGACTGGAGATGTAGCTCTAGCCCCTGCCTAGTATTCACAGGGCTATGGGTTCAATCCCAGTACCCCCCCACACACACACACATTAAAGTTGGGCACAGTGGCTCACACCTTTAATCCCAGCACTACCATCGTTCCTCCTTTCTTTCTTTCTTTTTTTCTTTCTTCTTTCTTTCTTTCTCTCTTTTTCTTTCTTTTTTTTTTTTTTGTTTTTTTGTTTTTTTGAGACAGGGTTTCTCTGTGTAGCCCTAGCTGTCCTGGAACTCACTCTGTAGACCAGGCTGGCCTCAAACTCAGAAATCCGCCTGCCTCTGCCTCCCAAATGCTGGGATTAAAGGCATGCGCCACCACTGCCTGGCCTTTGTTACTTTTCTATTGCTGTGACAAAATACTATAACCAAAGCAAGAAAAAAGCATTTAATTTAGGGGCTTCCTGGATTAGGGTTCATGGTGATCATGGTGGGGAACACAGCAGTAGACAGCCAGACATGGTGCTGGAGCAGTAGCTGAGAGCACTCATCTGACATACAAGTACAAGGCAGAGAGCAAGTGGTGACTATGAATGGCCTAGGCTTCTGAAACCTCAAAGCCCATCCCCAATGACACACCTCTTCCAACAGTGTCACACCTCCCAATCCTTCCCAAACAATGCCACACCTCCCAGTCCTTCCCAAACAGTTCCATTAGCTGGAGACTAACCATTCAAATACGTGAGCTTAAGGGGGTCATCTCACTCAAACTACCATACCCTGTCTCTAAACAAACAAACATAAAAGGCAAGTTTTATGTATGAGAAGTAGTTATGAAGTCCATAATCTTGACATATACAAGACAAGCTAGATATATTATCTCTGGTTGTTTAAGAACCTCTTTTCAAATATGTCTTCCGTTTATGATAAACATCCAATTGAATTTCTAATCTGGAGGCTGGTGATAAAATAATAGAGAAGCACAAGCCAAAGGAAGTATCTAGAGATGATTGGTGGGTATAGATAGCTTTCAAGAATGTGGCCATTCAGAAGAACTTTTACAAATGAGTTAGATGATATCTGAAGATGCCAGGAGCAACTATCATCAGTAGGACACCAGCACTCTGAATCTTGTGGCTTCTTAGACTCAATAGCCAAGAGATCTAAGATCCTCTAGCAGAACTACGTGGCCCAGAGCTGGCCTCAGGCCATAGAACCCCTTGCCACTACCCTTAAAGAAAGGTGATGCTATTATACCTGTTGTATAGGTGAAGAAAGGAGGGCACTGGGAACACGTGTGTCTTACAGAAGGCCATGGGTAGCCAACGATGTACTAAATACTGATTATTTGGGGATGCTATTCACGGAATTCACTTACGTGCCCTATATCTTGCAGCTATGGAAACTCTGCTCTCAAAACAGAAACAGAGATGTTCGAGAAATATTACTCCAGATTGGAACCCAGGGACCACCGAATGCCACGATTTTCAGATATTAAAATATCAGCAGCAGAGTTTTCACAGGTACACAATGAAAGGTGAACAGGACTTCATTGTGTTTGCCTCCATCAATGCAAATAGTGTGTGTATCTACTTTGGCATGTCTTTTTGGGTCAAATGGCCATAAGACTCCCTCTCTCCTATTTTCTGATTACTTCTTCCTTTCTAGTTTCTTTCAAGTGAGGAATCCCATTCAGTTAGTTGCCGGCTCTTTCAGAATACCTTAATTTATATGGATGAATTCCTTGTAGGCTAATATGGTGGCACAGACCTGTAATCCCAGCACTTGGGAGGCCGAGGAAGGAAGGCTACAAAGTTTGAGGTCAGCCTGGGCTACATAATAAGATCGTGTCTCAAAGACCCAAGGGCTGGGAATGTAGCTCAGGAGTAGAATCCTTAACTCATTAGACACCAGGCTCTGGGTTCAAACCCTTCCACTGAAAAAAGAAATTCCCTCAACTGGGGAATCAGTTTACAAGGTCTGTCAAAACCAGGCATGGCTGCACATGCTTTTAATCCCAGAACTCAGGAAATAGAGGCAAGCAAATCTATGTGAGTTTTATGTAGCTAGCCTGGTCTACATAGTGAGTTCAAGGCCAGCTAGGGATACACAGAAAGACCCTGTCTCAGAACAACAATAGCAAACAAGACCTGTCCAGCTACATAAATGAGTGAGGTCCCTGTCTGTCAGACTTATCTCAAAGGGCCAGTCAATGTAGGTCTATTCTATGAGGAGCAAACAAACTTACTATGAGGTTCACACTTTACCTGAACTATCTTCTATGATCACTGACATTAAATGTCTAGAAAATTCATGGGGTTTGCCTGTTTTGCTAAACTCGGTGGCTGGGACACATTGCTCTTCTGTGTTCACCTGAAAGCACTGAGCTCTGGGATTTCCATGGCCTATAGCTGGGGTATTTCTAAAATTCCTTCCCAGGGGAGATGTAAATCATAACTATCCTGTCCTCCCAGGGTCCCAACACAAACCAAAGTACCCCTGCCCAGTCCTCCCAGTCTGTATTCCCTTGCCCCTTCTGGAGACCTCATGCAATTAGAGCAGAATTGCCTACAGGTGGCTGAGAGAAGTGGCCAACGATCCTCCCTGCTCCTGATGAGGGGATGTCCACATGCCTTACTGGACTATCAAAGGTAGATAGAGCTGTTCTCTTGATGGCAACAGTTCGGTCTCGAGGATAGTGCCTGTCTTAGTCAGGGTTTTTATTCTTGTATAAACATTATGACTAAGAAGCAAATTGGGGAGGAAAGGGTTTATTTAGCTTATTACCACATGGCTGTTGATCACCAGAGGAAGTCAGGACTGGAACTCAAGCAGGTCAGGAAGCAGGAGCTGACGCAGAGGCCATGGAGAGATGTTCCTTGCTGGCTTGCTTCTCCTGGCTTGCTCAGCCTGCTCTCTTATAGAATTCAAGACTTCCAGCCCAGGGATGGCACCACCCACAAGGGGCCCTACCCCCTTGATCACTAATTGAGAAAATGCTCCACAGCTGGATCTCATGGAGGCACTTCCCCAACTGAAGTTCACTTCTCTGTGATAACTCCAGCCTGTGTCAAGTTGACACTCAAAACTAGCCAGTACAATTGACTCTTTGTCAACTTGACACACAAACACATTACTATTAAGCCTCAACCCTTATGTTCTTATTTATCTCTAAGATTTAAAGTCTCACAATCTTTATATATTAAAAGTTTAATTAATTTAAAATGTCTAATATTTTTTAAAATTTAAAGTCTCTTAACTGTGGGCTCCACTAAAATATATTTTTTTTTAAGAGGGAAAAATATCAGGGCATAGTCATAATCAAAAGCAAAACCAGTGTCTGGGATCCAACTTATGATCTTTTGGGCTCCTCTAAGGGCTTTGGTCACTTCTCCAACTCTGCCCTTTGTAACATATATCTTGTCTTCTGGGCTCCAGATGCCTATACTCCACTGCTGCTGCTGTCCTTGGTGGCCATTGCACGGTACTGGCATTCTCAAAACAATGTTGTAACCAGGCTTTATTAATAGCCTCTCATAGACTGTCTTTACAGTGCCAAGCCTCAACTCTTTTGCATGACACCTTTAGTCTTGGGCCATTAATTATAAACTGAGGCTGCACCTTTATCAATGGCCTTCCATGGCCTCTCATTGTGTCAAGCCTCAGCTGTTTTTTATGACCCCTTTGTGTTGTCAAAACCAGTACCACCTGGGTGACTCTTACACATTACCAAGTCCTGTGCAGCACAAGGTACAACCTTGGCTATCTCTGGAACACAACTTCTTTGTGCTCTCAGAAAACACTTCCCAGAAGATGTCACCTCAATGATGCTGGTCTCTTTTTAATTACCACTAATTTCTTAGCTCCAGCTAACCAGCATCAATAGTCCCAGTAATGTAAAGTTCTCTCTTTTGTAGTT
Organism: Montemys delectorum; assembly: GCA_019843815.1. Lineage (NCBI taxonomy): Eukaryota > Metazoa > Chordata > Mammalia > Rodentia > Muridae > Montemys > Montemys delectorum. Next base: position 4,534 of record JADRCD010231132.1, read on the forward strand.
CTGGTATCTTGTTAATCACAGCTGATATTTCAGCTCCAGCTAACCAGAACCACAGAATCTTCACAGTCAAAACAATATGGCCCTGATAAGAGTCTTTAATCTTCTCTCTGAAATTTTACAAGCCAGGCCTCCATCTCTGCACTGTTCTCAACATGATTTTCCAAGCTCTCACAGACATTTTACAGAGTTTTTAACAGTGGCTCTTCTAGTTCAAAGTTTTAAAGTCTTTCTACAGTCTTCCCCAAAATATGGTCAGGTTGTCACAGGAATACCCCACTCCTGGTACCAATTTGTCTTAGTCAGGGTTTCTATTCCTGTACAAACATTATGACTAAGAAGCAAATTGGGGAGGAAAGGGTTTATTTAGCTTATTACCACATGGCTGTTGATCACCAGAGGAAGTCAGGACAGGAACTCAAGCAGGTCAGGAAGCAGGAGCTGACGCAGAGGCCATGGAGAGATGTTCCTTGCTGGCTTGCTTCTCCTGGCTTGCTCAGCCTGCTCTCTTATAGAATTCAAGACTTCCAGCCCAGGGATGGCACCACCCACAAGGGGTTGTACCCCCTTGATCACTAATTGAAAAAATGCTCCACAGCTGGATCTCATGGAGGCACTTCCCCAACTGAAGTTCACTTCTCTGTAATAACTCCAGCCTGTGTCAAGTTGACACTCAAAACTAGCCAATACAGTGCCTTACAAATCCACAGCATTTCTACCCTCGAGATAAATCAGATATATTTGAACTCACTGCCAAACATAAGCCTTTTGGTATTTAGTGCAGGGGCCTTAGGATGATTTGTCATTTCTGGCCTAACGTCCAATATCCTTTCCTCTCCCAGGCTCCACCCAGACCAGCCTTTTGTAGGTCTCGGAGCTGATTTTGGTGACTACCCAAAGTTGCTTTAATCACCAAATCCTCCTTTACCCTGACTTGCTTTTGCTTGGGTTACAGTTACGAAGTAGGCGTAAATCCAAGGTCCGTGGAGGTCTGGACCGTATGCTAGGCCTCACTGTAGAGCAAAAGCTCGAGCTTGTACAGAAGGAACTGGAAGACACGAGAGATGAAATACGGCACATGCGGGCTAATGCAGAACGGGACCTGCAGCATCACGAGGTAGCCTTTTCCCTCTGGGTCCCACCATTCTGCCTGTGGGTGTCCACACCACTGGCTGTCCTTGGGAAGAAACGCAAGGAGGATACGGCAAATGGAGGACTTACCATTACCAAACTTACCGATAGCTATGTGTATAACAGTCTTTAAATCTGTTTAATGTAAAATATCAAAAATGTTTGAACTGTCATCACTGACCCCTATGTGCCCAACACCCAGGTATGACCTCATTGTCGTAAGACCGCTCTGGTTCCCCTCTCCTCACTGGCATGTTAGAAGTGAACTCTAGGCATATTGTCTACTTTAAGTATTTTATCATCTGTTTCTACGATATGATATGGTAAGATATGATACCTTACAGGGGAGGTGGAAGTCACAGAAGGACATAGGAAGAAGCTTCACAAACTCTTATATATTGAGGAGCCTGGTTTGGGCATCAGGTCAAGTCGGGTAATGATACCTGAGAACCAGGCAGAGGGTTTTTTTTTTTTTTTTAAAAAAAACCATTCAGGTCTTAGAAAGCTAGATCCCATTGAGGATAAATTTATCAGAAAACCAAGCTAAAAGCAGCGTGTAAGGGGCCTGGTGCTCCCACATAGGAAGACTAGAGTCTGAGGAGATCCAGGGAAGACGCTATTTCTTGCTGATAAATCAGGAAAGACTGGCCAAAACCAATTTACTGACCCAGATGCCTTCTAACTTTATTATGTAAGGGAGTAGGAATGTGTGTGAGTGTGTATGTGTATGTGTGTGTGTGTGTGTGTGTGTGTGTGTTTCAATGTTCAATGCAGTCCATATTTGTCATAGAATATCTTATTTATTCTTATTTTATAAGCATGAATGTATTTGCCTGCATGTATGTCTGTGTAGCGCATGCACGTTTGGTGCCCATGGAGGCCAGAAAATAGCATCAGGACCCCTAGGACTGGAGTTACAGAGAGTTGTGAGATAACGCGTAGATGCTGGGAGCATAACAGGGTAGGGGAGTTCCCTGCAGGAACTGCCAGTGCTCTTGTCTACCACACCATCTCTCCAGTCCCATTATAGAACATTTTAAAAATACAGATACGCTAAAGGAGCCTTTGCAAACAGTGCTGACAGCCTAGCAGAAGTAACTCCTTTTCACACTCGGATCTGTCTCCCTCTAGAGTTCAGACAACTCTCTGTACATAGAAGGCTTTTCTTTCAAGAGCTGTCAGATTCTCTCATGAAGTATCCCTGTTGCTTAATGTCTGTGTCAATTTTCGGCTCTCCCTTATATCGCTCCAAGTTATCCCTTGGAGATCCCAAAACCTTGGATAGCAACAAACCCTATACTATATTTTCCTCTACAGACATGTGATAAGGTTAAACTTATATACTGGGTATAGCACGTGATTTAAAATAACCAATATAGAATAGAACAGTTTTAACAATGAACATTAGTAAAATGTCAGCATTTCTTTTGCATTTTGGGGGGCCTTTATTAAATAAAATAAGGGTTACTTGAACTCCCACACCGAAATCTGCCCTCTCCCCACAGTCAATGGATAACCCAAGTGATTGCTAATTCACTAATGTGAGGGTAGCTTATATAACAGGATACACTGGATAAAGATGACTTGTGCCCTGAGTGGGACAGAATGGAAATCTTATCATGATGTTTAGGATAATATGCAAATTAAAACCTGAATTAGTGCCAGGCAGTGGTGGTGCACACCTTTAATCCCAGCACTTGGGAGGCAGAGGCAGGTGGATTTCTGAGTTCGAAGCCAGCCTGGTCTACAGAGTGAGTTCCAGGACAGCCAGGGTTACACAGAGAAACCCTGTCTCGAAAAAGCCAAAAAAAAAAGAAAAAAAAAAAAAAAAAGGAAATCCTGTCTCAAAAAACAAACAAACAAACAAAACCAAAACAACAACAACAAAAAACCAAAACCTGAATTAGTGATTTCTTGCATTTTCTGATTACTTCCTGACAAATGGCTGCTCTGCAGACACTGAAAGTGCAGATAAAGAAGGACTTCTGTGCATATATGTTCACTTGCAGTATCTGTTCTCCAAGCTACACAGCATACAAGAGCGCTTGATCACCCCTACACTAACGCATCATCTCTAGATTGAAGTGGGACTCCTGCTTTGCATTGTATTACCTGGGATTTGGGTAGCGTTGTGTTGTTTCGAAACAGATCTCACTTTGTAGCCCAGGCTAGTCTCAAACTCACAGCAGTCCACCTGCTTCATCCCCCCTGCCAAGTGCTTGGATTACAGGCATGCACCACCACACCCAGACTTTCCATGTATTTTATATGGCTTGACCTTTAATGGATAAAGAATATTCCCGACATGGAAATAATGACAGAGATAATGTCTTGGTTTTGTTGGTTTCCAGCGTCTGTGGATGCTCTAGCTTCCAAGGCGTGCTTTTTGTTTGTTTGTTTTTCGAGACAGGGTTTCTCTGTGTAACCCTGTCTGTCCTGGAACTCACTCTGTAGATCAGGCTGGCCTTCATCTCAGAGATCTGTCTGCCTCTGCCTCCAGAGTTCTGGGATTAAAGACCTCTGCCCAGTATGTATGCTTTTGTTTTTGTTTTTGTTTTTGTTTTAAAATAATAGTTGTCATTGATCAAGTTCATACCCAGAGAGATCTTTGTAAGCCTAAGAAGAAGCATCTACATTGAGGCAGAAGTCAGTGGGGACATAGGTATCCTTAGAGGATATGCCGTTGTGGCATTTTGGAAACTCTTCTCTCTCGTGCTGACGTAGGCTATCATCGAGGAAGCCGACATCCGGTGGAATGAAGTTCAGAGAGCAGTGCATGAATTTGAAAAAGATATTCTGAAAACCGTATCCAAGAAGAAAGGGAGTATTTTGGCCACTCAGAAAGTGATGAAGTACATCGAGGATATGAACCGCCGGAGGGTGAGTTGCTGGCACTTAAAGAATCAATTAAGCACCCAGGAGACAGTCAGAGGCAGGTAGATCTCTGTGAGTTCCAGGCCAGCCTGATCGCCTTATTAATAATTTATTGATACTTATTTACAGGCCAGGCTATGTAAAGAGACTCTATCTCGAAGGGAAAAAAAAAAAAAAGAATGAATTCTTGGGACATCGGTGCAGAAATGGCCCACGTGCCACAGGCTCCCTCCAGTTGCTCCACTGCTGTTGTTAGAGGCCATCTCCTAACAAGACAGCAGAGCCTGTGGGTCAGTAAAGAGCCCAGAGATAAACCACTCTGGAGACACTTTCAGGGAGCAACATCTGCTTTATTGTGTGGAGCAAACACTTCCATGGTGGAAGCCTGTCTACTGTGATTGGTGAGCACGTTACCTTGGATTGGATACCTCACTTGCACCACCAGAATCACTGTGCAAAGGAGGCACATTAAAGAGACTTGGAGAGCACAGATGTGTCCATGGGCCAGCTTCAGGCTACTTCAGCTACTTCAGCTATTTCAGCTACTTCAGAATTCTGGCTTCTGAGGCACGGTGCACCACACTTCTTATTTAGAAGTGCAGTGTGCCAAGTAGGCTGGCTGTCAGGTCATGCCTGCATTTTTTCCTGCACTCCACCATAATACTTCCCACATGTGTAAAATATATATATTTTAATCTCCAAACGTGCATGTTTAATTTTTTTTAAAAAATACAATGCGTATGGCTTTTTTGTTGTTGTTCTTGTTTGTTTTGGTTTTTGCCTATGTATATATTTATACACCACGTTCGTGCCTGAGGCTTGTGTAGGCAAAAAGAGAATGTCAGATCTCCTGGAACTGGACTTATGGGTGGTTGAAAGCTTCCATGCGGGTGCTGGGAATCAAACCCGGGTCCTCTAGAGAAGCAACCATTTCTTTGGTCCTCTAGAGAAGCAACCGTTTCTCTTAAATGCTGAGCCATCTCTCCAACCCCCAAAATGTGTGTCTTTTTTATTTTTCCTTTTTTTTTTTCAAGACAAGGTTTTCTCTATATAGCCCTGGCTGTCCTGGAATTCATTCTGTAAACCAGGCTGGCCTTGAACTCAGAAATCTGCCTGCCTCTGCCTCCCATGTGCTGGGATTAAAGGCGTGCACCACCACTGCCCAGCCAAAATGTGTGTCTTAAGTGCATGTTTATTAAAGCAAGAACAACAAAACCAAAACAAGACGAACCCAGAAAACCAGGCAGGATGATTATTAGTAGTAGCAGATTGTTTTCCTCTTATTTGGTATTTCACTCAAGATTTAAGTGTTTCCTTGGGGAAGGTGTGAACTAGTCTGGTTACTGCGTAGGCTGAGTCAGGCCACTCTCTTTTCCTCTGCTTCCTGTAGGGAGATGGACCCAGACTGGCAGGAGAGAGGAAGGGGAATTGGTGACAAGAGCATGCTTTCAGCTGCAGAGATTTTGTAGCACCTGAAGCATGCTAATCTGTTGAGCGGGATTCTTAATCCTAACACACTATGATAAAAAATTTGCCATCCATCCAAACAGAAGACCAAAGAGTCCCAGGAGTGTACTGTCAGTAAAGAGCCCTGCAGTAGCACCACACCTAATGCCAAGAGCAGAAGCACTGTAGCCCTGACACAGACTTCACCCAGTTTCCTCTGCGCCTTGGCTTCCAGTGAAATGCCATCCCAATACCAGTTTGGGCAGAATTAAGACAGCTGGAAAGAAATGACTGAATGTCACTGATCAAGTTCTGGCTTGTAGTTTCAGATGTACTATTCAGAGCGACAGGGGAGTAGGTAAGAAACTGATTAAAATGTGTGTGGATTTTTTTCCCTCAGGATAATATGAAGGATAAATTGTGTTTGAAAAATGTTTCTCTCAAAGTTCAAAGGAAAAAGATGCTTTTACAATTGAGGCAGGTATGTGGTTCTTTTCTTTCTTTTTAAAAAGGTAATCTAAGTGTCTTAGTTAGGGTTTTATTGCTGTGAAGAGACACCATGACCACAGCCACTCTTATAATGGAAGACATTTCATTGGGGCTGGCTTACAGTTTCAGAGGTTCAGTCCATTATTGCCGTGGCAGGAAGCATGGCAGCATGCAGGCAGACATGGTGCTAGAGAAGGAGCTGAGAGCTCTACTTTTGGATCTGAAGGCAGGAGAGAGACAGAGAGACTGTCACATCGGGTGTGGCTTGAGCAATCTGAGACCTCAAAGCCTGCCTCCACAGTGACACACATTTTCCGACAAGGCCACACCTCCTTGGTGCCAGTTTCTATGGGCCAAGAATTCAAACACATGAGTGTATGAGGACTGTTCCTATTTAAACCACCACACTAAGTAATATCCCTTTCCGTCTTCCCAATTCCCCCGTCACTTCCTTGCCCAACCTTTTTTTTTTTTTAAGATTTTATTTATTTATTTTTTTAATGTGTATGAGTACACTGTAGCTGTACAGATGGCCATGAGCCATCATGTGTGTGGGTGCTGTTGAACTCAGGACCTCTGCTCGCCCCGCTCGCTCCAGCGTAATTTACTGCAGCTGTCTTCACACGCACCAGAAGAGGGCGTCAGATGTCATTACGGGTGGTTGTGAGCCACTATGTGGTTGCTGGAATCCGAACTCAGGACCTTTGGAAGAGCAGTCAGTGCTCTTACCCGCTGAGCCATCTCGCCAGCCCCCCCCCTTTTTTTTAAATCACTGTATCAATGTGGGCACGGATGACACGTACAGCAGAGGTAGCCATGAACCCATGGGACTGAGGAGGACAACGTTCATGCCAGGCAACTACTGGTTGGTTGACAAAAGATCCAAAAAGACCTTGACAAGCTGGAGCAGCCCTAATGTGACAAAGGAGAAGTGCAAGACTCCCAAAATACCCGCACAGGCGCAGGCTTAGAGGAAGAGTCTATAACAGTCAGTTCGGCGGGAGTCCAGGCTGTCCTAGAAACACAAGCCAGACCTAGGAAGGACTGGCTCTGCTCTGCCCTTCCCCAGGCGGCCCCACCAATGCGAACTCCACACGTGAAAGTAGCAGACAGTGTGGTGAGCACAAGAGGAGGTTGAATGGCTATTTGTGCCTAGAGCTACTGTGGAAAGGGGAGTTGTGTGTGGGGGGGGTGTGTACAGGACTGTAGAAAAAGAAGAAGTGCTGCCCAGGGCTTCGTGAAGTCTCACACATCATGACGAGGGGCTTGAAGTGAGGAGTGTGTGGATGGCCTTTAACCTATATGACATTGCTGCACAGAGATGACAGGGATGTGAGCCCTATCCCTAAGCCTACAGGATAATGGGGTAGAGTATTCTAAGAGGAGGGTAGGCTCAACTCTGTATAAAGTAACAGAGATATGAGGGCCTAGAGCTATGCTGTCAGAGGCTCAGTGGAGACCAGGGTTGCCCTAGTTGCAGAAAACAGACCATGCAGTGTTGCTGGATGACTGGAATCTGGATTTAAGGAACGGTGACATTTGGAGGAAGCAGCAACCCAGGGCTTTATGCGTCTCCGTAGACTTGTCAAGGCAGAAACGACAGAAGCCCCAAAGCTGGCTACTGCTCCCACAAACCAGAGGGCGTGAGCCTGGACAGGAGGCAGGCACAGTTTCGAGAGGGACCCTTTTACTAACAAACCTACAAAAATGTAGACTCAAAGAAGGGGAAATTGTGGGCAGCACTTTGTGGGTTTCCAGGTTTAAAGTTAAATTTATTTGTTCGCTTTTGAGACAAAGCCTTGCCACACAGCCCACTCTGGTTTCAATTCCAAAGTCTTCCTGCCTCAGCCTTCCAAGAGCTGGGATTACAGGGTCGTTCCACCAAACCTAGATCAAAAATCACCTTCAAATGGCCTGTTTTTAGACTGCCTTTATGGCTTTGTGGAAGTTCCATTTTCCCTGTAGGTGGTCTCCCTCAGCCTACCTCTAGAGCTTCCCGAGTGCTCTCCTTCTTCCCTTTCGCATTATACTCTTGAGTTGCCATCTTTGGCTCTTCTGTGAAGCCTTGGATGTGTTCCTTGAGACCCAGAGGCATTGTGTTAATTGAAGTAGCCAGCCCTAGTGCTTACCGCCATGCTGGTGCCCAGAAGGGTTTCACCGAACTGTGGCAACTCTCCGAGATCTCAACAGATTGCCAGAGGGGAGCTTAAGCTTACAGTCGCCTCTGACCTTGCCTCTGTTTTTCTTTCTGAACCACAGAAGGAGGAGGTGGGCGAGGCCCTGCACGATGTTGACTTTCAGCAGCTGAAAATCGAGAACGCTCAGTTTTTGGAGACGATTGAAGCAAGGAATCAAGAACTGATCCAGCTGAAGCTGGCCTCTGGGAACACCCTGCAGGTTCTCAACACCTACAAAGTAAGCTCCGCCCCTGGGCCAGGCACCCTGCCAGGCTTCCTACAGCCACCCGCCCCACCTCAGGGAGCCGTGAATGTGAGCAGTTCACCCAGGTTGTAGGTGTCTCCTGCTGTCCCCCGATTTCTCTTGACCTCTCTCTCCCCACCCCCAGAATGTTTCCACAATCCTAACAGTACATGAGGCACACCTGGGAGCGTTCCCCTTTTGAACACAAGTGTCTGTGCTGTATTCCTACCCTGACTTAGGGGGATAAGGAACACAGATCTGGCTTGTTTTGAATTCCCTGGGTGACTTTTATGCACAGTGTTTGAAAGCAGACCACATTTGGGCCCCATTTAATTGAGGTATGTATTCAGCCCTTCACTTAAAACCCTGCAAAGGAAAACAGTCTTCAGCTATAAATCAGAATACTACTAAATTATGTATCATCCGAGTACAAGGCTTTGGGGAGAAAAAAGAGGCGCTATTAATAATTAAGCAGAGACTATGGACATGAATAGGGCCTATCCTCAGCAGACCAAGCCATCTGGTCACCCTGTGAGTGATGGAGTACTGCAGTGGCTAGCAAGATGAGTGAGCTTGTCTCACCCTACCAGCCTTCGGCCTAAGAATGGCTTTCACTGAGGAGCACAGGGATGTAATTGAATGACGGAGAACACTGTCAAACCAACACAGAAAAACTGACCTGTCTTCTCCAAAGTCCATTCTTACACACACACACACACACACACACACACACACACACACACACACACAATGTGATAGATCAATATCATCTTATTATTTATGTGTATATTTATATAAATAATATATATACCATATCCCATTATTTTTAGTGTGCATGTGTGTGCTTGTGGGTGAGTATGCCATGGCATACATGTGGAGATCAGAGGACAGCTTAAGAGTCAGCTCTCTTCTACCATGAGGGAGGGTCACAGGATTAAACCCAGGCTGTCAGGCATGACGGCAGACAGGTCTATCCACTGAGCCACCTCGCCAGTTCTGTTCAAAAGTATCACACCTGGTTATAATGTTCTTACTTTCATCAGTTAAACACTTATGGGAACTGAGGGACTTTTCCCTCCTTAGCATACGTAACTACATACTGTGTAAAATTTGGCCTCTGGTCCTGCAAAGCTGAAAGTTTACTATCTGGTTCTCCAGAGTGAGTGTGCTGGCTCATGACCTTGTGCCTAGGTGACAATGATGGCTGTAGCTTGGGTAGTTTTCATGGGGCCTTTGTTTGGCCCACAGACATGTGATGAACAAAGTGAATTTGTAGCAGGTGTCTATAGCCCCTGCACTTGGGGATGGGGTAGGGGCAGCTTGGGCAATACAGTGAGCCTTTACCTCCTCCAAACAAACGAAAATCCAAAAATCCTCCACAAAAAAAAAGGCAAAACAAAGTGAATTTGACTCTGACTCTGTGAGACAAGACTTACGTTTGCTCAACATTCTCCTTTACAAAAAAAAAAAAAAAAAAAAAAAAAAAAAAAAAACAAGGCTAAAGAGATGGCTCAGCGGTTAAGAACACTGACTGCTCTTCCAGAGGGCCTGAGTTCAATTCCTAGCAACCACATGGTGGCTCACAACCCCCTGTAATGGGATCTGATGCCTTCTTCTAGTGTGTAGTCAAATAAATAAAATAAACAAATAAAAAACAAACAACACCACCACCACAAACAACCTAAAGCAAAGTTGCTGAGATCTTTGTCCAGTCATAAATTAGTGCCAGTGGGGATGGCTTGCTCAGTATGCATACCAGTTGACCTTCTTCATCCTGCACAGCACGGAGAGCTATTGAGGCAGCATTGTGAAGTTCACGTGTGATAAATGAGCAGATCATCCACGTTCGGCTTATCCCAGTTGAACAGCTGCTTCAGGATGAGACAGGACTTCCTCCATGTCCCTTGATGCCGGGAGAGCTGGGTAGGACTTGGCTAGCTCTCACTGGGCCTTGACCTTATCCCATAGAGACAGTCCAGCAGCTCTGCACCTGCCCGGATTTGTGGCGTTTGGGTAGTGGAGCTATGGTTTCCATGGTGAAGCTGCTGGGTTGCAGAGCCTGTCCTCAGTAGGATGGGTCTAAAGTCACAGTGGAGACCGCTGGAGAAAAGGGAGCAGCAACGCAGCTGGCCAGTCAGAATGCTGCCCGAAAGCCCACTTCCTGTGAAGGTGAACAAAGATGGAGCTGAAGGAGATGCTCTGTAGGAGTCTGAGGGTGGGCCTGAGGAATGAACTGAGGGAGAGGCTGTCTTGCTTCTTCCTGTTGGTTTCTCTCGTGTCCCAGTTGTCTGCTGTGGGAGAAATGGAGGCAGAATGAGAATGACTTGGGAAGTCCGACTTCACCTGGAATTGGATGGTTGCTCTGTTAGGAGGAGTGGCGGTGCTTCATCTGGTAGAGGTACTTCAGCTGCCAAAGGCAAGGGCCATGTCTCACTCCTGGACCGGGTTTCCGTGTGAGCTGTGCAGTGTGCCCGGCAATAGAAAACAGGGCCTGCCCAGGGCAGGTGCTTAGCAAATAGCCGCTAACCACCAGCGGTTTGGCTGTGTGTTTGGTGGTCATGGAAGGTGAAAGGAGAAGCCATTTGGTGGCACGCATATCAAGCACCCGAGTAAGAGAACCCTTGTTGAAAACATTCAGATTAACTCCCCTCTGTTAGCAAAATCCAGTGCCCATGCATGCTGGGCACAGGGCCAAACGCTCAGGGCAGAGCTCTGAGACCATGCAGGGAGACCGTGCAGGCAGACACACTTGCATTTCTTCTGTGACTCTCCTAAGTGAGTCTGAGTGTGTGTGTGTGTGTGTGTGTGTGTGTGTGATTCTGGTGTTTTCTCTGACTCCATGCCCTGAGGTCTGCCTGGTGAGTCCAGCAGGGCATACGCATGTAATTACAGCCACCACGAATCACCCGTGTCTGCCCTAAGTGACCTGGTGCCCGGAGGAGGAGAGCATTCTAAGAGGTCCCCAGCCCCAGTCACCGGTGCACACCCGGTGTGATGCAAATCTGGACTGGGAATGTGAGGGCTCTGGGCAGGGCGTCATTTCTGTGATGCAATTACGAGGCAAAGTTGACCTTGAGATAAGGAGGTGTCCAGAAAGCCCTGATTCATCCCACGAGCCCATCAAAAGATTTATTTAGGGGCTGGCGAGATGGCTCAGCAGGTAAGAGCACCGACTGCTCTTCCGAAGGTCCTGAGTTCAGATCCCAGCAACCACATGGTGGCACACAGCCATCCAGAATGAAGTCTGACGCCCTCTTCTGGTGTGTCTGAAGACAGCTACAGTGTATTATGTCAGAGCGAGCGGGCCAGAGCAAGCTCATGGTCATCTGTACAGCTACAGTGTACTCATACACATAAAATAAATAAATAAATCTTTAAAAAAAAAAAGATTTATTTATTTATTTATTTATTTATTTATTTATTGCAAAAGCAAGTCATAGATATGAAGTTTAAGTGAAATTTGGGGGCCAAATGTCCTCCATTATTGCTTTGAAGAGAGAGGAGGCTACATGGAAGAGATCCTAGGTGACCTCTAGGAGTTGAATGGACTGCTGACAGTCAGGAAGAAACCCTTCAGTGCTATGACTTCAAGAAAATGCGTTCTGCCAACAATCATCATGCTTAAGAGAGGCCCTCAAGACCCAGACAAAAGCTTTGGTTCTAGCCAATTCCTAGGTTTCAGCCTGGTGGGCGCATGGGTAGAGAATCCAGGGGCATTGTGCCCCAACTTCTGCCCTGGGTAAACGGAGACAAGGAGTGGCCGTCACTTTAATTAAGCACAGGATCTGAGGTGCTTCTGTTACACGGGAGAGCTGGGTCTGTCTTTTCTGTAGTGACCTCAATCGGCTGACCTTGAGTGGGTTTGCATCTCTTGGCCCAACAGAGCACAGTCCATTTCTGCCCTGCCTCTCAAAACTGGGCAAATGTCTTCTCTGGCTCTTCTTCCTTCCTACCTGAATAGTGAGCTCCGCCAAAACACTGCCCTCACCCCTGCACCCCCATGCTGACCCCCTTGACAGACCTAGTATAAAAGGGAGTTTATTAGGGGGAAGGGAAAGAGATTAGAAGAAGGGGGGGGGGCTGCAGAGAAGGACAGAGAGAGGGAGAAAGAGGGGAAGAGGGGAAGAGGCCAGCCAGGGACACGTGGGAAGACAGAGAGAGGGAGAGAATAGATGGGGGGGAGGAAGGGAGAGAGGAAAGGAGGGAAGAAGGAAGGAAGAAGGAAAGAAGGAAGGAAGGGAGGAAGGAAGGAAGGAAGGAAGGAAGGAAGGAAGGAAGGAAGGAAGGAAGGAAGGAAGAGCGGTCTTCTTATAAGCCTGGCCCCTGGCTTGAACCAGGCTGGCATAAACACTCGCGGTTGCTAGGTAACTGTTGGGCGGAGCCTAGAGGAATTGCTAACAAGGAGAATCTGAAAGGACCAGGACTGAATGGTTCCTAGGAGCCTAAGGACCCCAGGCAGATGGCTCCAGCCGGGCTTCTCTGCATTCTCCAGGTCTTGAGCTACTGGGGCAGTGCCCCTGCACCATTCTCCTCCCATTGCACTTTGTGATCTCCTCTTCCAGCTCCTTGCCCTATCTTCCTTTACAGAGTGAAGTGTGGTTTTATCTTTCAGTTCTGTTCTCAGTCCTGTTGCCGGACACCCCACCCCCGACACACCCCAGCTTCAGCCTACTGTGTACCCATGATGTTCTGCCTCCCCACCTCCCTTGGCATTGATTGGCTGTGAGTGAGCTTCCTGGAGGGGAATGTTTCACTAACTAGTGCCTCTGTGTGTGTGTGTGTGTGTGTGTGTGTGTGTGTGTGTATGTGTGTGTGTATGTGTGTATGTGTATGTGTGTATGTGTGTGTATGTGTGTGTGTATGTGTGTATGTGTGTGTATGTGTGTGTATGTGTGTGTGTATGTATGTGTGTGTGTGCGTGTGTGTGTGTGTGTGTGTGTGTTTTCAGTCCTCAGCCAGGCAGAGTACATTCTAGCATTTCTGCAGACGTCCTTGAAGGAGAGGTGCTAGGGAGCCGGTTCCAGAGGAGGCCAATCTAAGCAGCAGGGGCCTGGGGACACTGAAGTGCAAATGATGTAGTGAGCACCCATGAGGCAGCTCCTGCAGGATTCTCTGACACCAGCAAGCCAAGCTCCTCTGGGCAGAGATGTGTAGTAGAGCTCAGAGACTGAGGAATCACACTGCATTCGTTCAAATCCTGACTCCCTTACTTTTAAGTGGGGTGAGGGGTCAGACCCTTCTGTGGGGAGCTCCCCCCACTCTCTGCACCTACCTGAGGTAGTCATCACCTCAGGGACCTGTCCCTGCCAGGCACAATGTTCCATTCTCTACCAGGATGCCTTCTCACAGCCTAGCAAGGTGAGCATATCAGTGTAAGAGAAGTTTGGCTACTTAAACATTCCTCTTAAAAAAGCAGTGGGGCAAGATTTGAGTCCTGTTGCTGGACCACTCTGCATCTCCAGCACAGGCCAAGATCCCACGGTCCTCTCCTTCTCTTCAGCTGGTTCTCAGATACCTTCAGCAGTCCCAAGCTGATATGAATAAATCTGTGGGAATGAATAACCTCACTTTGGCTCCCGTTTCTCCTCCCCACTGTTCTGAAAGCTCCTCTAAGCATGCGCCATGCCGGTGTGTTTCAGAACAAGCTCCATCGGGCAATGGAGATATACATCAATCTGGACAAGGAGATCTTGCTGAGAAACGAGCTACTTGGGAAAATTGAAAAAGAAACCATACAAGCAGAGGAGGTAAGGGGACACAGTGTGCCATTTCTGATGTATGCTTCCTGTCCGCAAGGGTCACTGTCCAGATCCTTAGTACTCAAATCTAGAGAAAGAGCCCACACCACAAAAATCAAAACAGCTTTGACACAGAGACTTACAGGTCAGTGATACTGTATTGCTATATTTACTGTTCGGTGATGTTCTAGAGTTTGCTCGCAAAGAAAACAGAGTCCACAGGAAATGCCAGAGAGTAGATCGTCCAGAGTTCTGAAGTTCTGTGTGTATAGCCTTTTAAAAATACATAAGGTACATGGTAATGTAACTGATATGAGACATACTGCACATATGTTTTTCATTAAGGGTAGAGATGAGAGGATAGAGAGAGGGAGGGACGAATGGAGGGAGATGGAAGGTGCTCTGTGAAGCGTTACTGTTCTTTGTATGCTCAGCGTGAGTAGACTGTAGCAGAGATTGAAGGACGGTGACCTCTGGCCAGCCAGAGCTCACTCCAAGGCCAGCAACAGTCAGAGTGTGGAAGGGTGGGCGGAGCCAGCATCAGCTTTGCATGCTCTGAGCACGTGTAGCTGAGTACCTGTGGCTGTAGTGTGCTAGGATGTTATCCAAAGAGGATCCTTCAGGAAGTGTAGAGGAGAGAGTCCGTAGGCCTCCTGGGCAGAAGGCCTGGCCTGGGTTCAGGACAGGACTGTTTTCCCACCCATGCTGGTACCTGGACGACTAGAACACCGCTTTGTCCTCTCCTAAGTCACGACTACAGTCAAGAGTGTCGTGGTTTTGAGTGGATCCCAGGAGTCTGTGTGGCCCAAACCTGCTCGCAGTGTCCACAGCACCGCAGGATTCCATCAGATTGTGGTGTTTGTCCACCTCATGTGCTTGGTGGAGAAGTATCTCCCACAGAAAGCCCCAGCCTTAGGACAGAGTGACAGGTGACAAAGCTGAAGTTGCAGCCCAGGCTTGTGTTTTCCCTTGCATTTAGGTAATCATTAAAGCTTAAAATTCACCTTTTGAAGTCTTGGCTTTCGTTATTCAGTACCTCTTAAGTTTTCTTGTTAGCTTCGTTTTTTTGTTGTTGTTGCTTTTTGTTTTGTTTTGTTTTGTTTTCAGTGCTGGGGGTTGAACCCGGGGCTTTTTACTTGTTCTAAAGGCTTATACTTAGCCTAGACTCTTAGGTACCTTTCTATTTCTGTGATAAAACACCATGACCAAGGCAACTTATAAAAACAAGTCCTTTAATTTGGGGGTTACAGTTTCGGAGAGTTGGAGTCCATGATGGTGGGGCAAAGGCACAGTGGCAGGAGCTGCTGAGAGCGTGCTTATTGATCCACAGACTGGAAGCAGAGAGTGTTAATGGCATTTTATATGTCTCTGCCTCCATATACACCTGCATGATTAGGTGGACACACTCACCCAAACATACACAGAACACATGCATGAACACACACACACACACACACACACACACACACACACAGAGAGAGAGAGAGAGAGAGAGAGAGAGAGAGAGAGAGAGAGAGAACAGTGCCTTGAAAGTTTTTCTTCCTTCCTTAGCATATGCTGTAGCCCATTGTCTTGTGGCCTCGGTTGTTTTTGATGAGCAGTCAGCTGTTGCTCTCACCAAGCTTGCATACAAGACCAATTGTCATTGTTTTCCTTGCCATCTCAAGCTCATCCCTTTCCCTTATCATCCAATGGTATAAGTGTGCTGTACTTGGGATGGGTTTCTTGGCATTTATACTCTTTGGAGCTTGTTTAAATTATCTGGGTGTTGAGCTTAATGTTTTTAAAATAAAAATTGGGAGGTTCTTGTCCATGGAAGCCTTGAGTAGTTTTTTAGTTTCTCCTCTTTTCTCCCCTTCCGTTCCTACTACTACATGTACCGCACTCAGGCTCTCTACATCTCTCTGAAATTGCTAGCTCTCTGTGTCTTCACTTCCTCTCTTTATATTGCATAAACTCTACCCATGTATCTTAAAGTTCAGAGCTTGCTTCTTCTAATAGCTTAAATCTGCCATTGATTCCCCACAATATGTACTCAATGCCATTGAACTATGTGCTTAAAAATGCTTAAGCTAGCAAATAAATTTTGTTATGTGTATTTTACAATACAAGAAGTCAGGAAAGTAAACAGAGACTATGGAACCAAACCATATATATATATAAATGCACAATCTCACACACAAAACAGCCTGTGAAATCAAAACAAGAGAAAGCATAGTCCGTAGTAAAGAAAAAAAAAAGAGGGGAGGAAAAAAAAGGGAGGAGGGGAGCTGTCCTGGCTGGTTTTGTGTGTCAACTTGACACAGGCTGGAGTTATCACAGAGAAGGGAGCTTCAGTTAGAGAAGTGCCTCCATGAGATCCAGCTATGAAGCATTTTCTCAATTAGTGATCAAGGAGGTAGGGCCTCTTGTGGCTCGTGCCATCCCTGGGCTGGAAGTCTTGGGTTCTTATAAGAGATCGGGCTGAGCAAGCCAGGAGAAGCAAGCCAACAAGAAACATCCTTCCATGGCCTCTGCATCAGCTCCTGCTTCCTGACCTGCTTGAGTTCTAGTCCTGACTTCCTTGGTGATAAACAGCAATATAAAAGTGTAAGCCAAATAAACCCTTTCCTCCCCAACTTGCTTCTTGGTCATAATGTTTGTGCAGAAATAGAAACCCTGACTAAGACAGGAGCCTAGCCACTCTAGGGTTTCTGAGCCAGACGAGAACATCACCATCTGCTAGAAAAACCCAGAACCTTCAGAGGGCCCCACCCTTTACAGCTGCTGCCTTCCATTTTGGAACTGTACTGAGACGTGGGGATGAAGCAGGAGCTCCTGGAATTTCATGGGCTAATGGGTCCTTCCCAACAGGACAGGGCCAAAGCCCATATCTTGAACAGTAAGTTACGGAAGCAGCTGGCTGAGTTCCGGGCTCCACAGGTAATGATGTACGTCAAGGAGAAGATCCTGAATGGGGACCTGGAGAAGACCATCAAGATGTGGGAGCGGAAGGTGGAGATCGCAGAGGTGAGCCTGCTGTCCTCAGGTGGGGCTGAGTCTGACTCAGCCCTGGCTATGGGATCTCAAGCTGTCAACACTTTTCTTCAGTCTTGTTCTTCAGGGCTGAACTTAGAGGGACGTTGGGCATGTTGTATTTGTGCAAAATCTCCGTAGCTGTTTCAGCTACTCAGCCAAAATGAAAAGTGGAATTTCTTTCTAATTAGGGACAATGTACTTTAGGGTCAGGAACATGCTTATGACACAACGATGTTTAATTGCTTGTTTCCATAATGGATTTTAGAGTCTTCTAAATCCCTCCATATCATGAGATTTATTAACTGTTGCTTCTTCCATGGAGAAGACAGTTTTTAAGAAAAGGAGAAGCTGCATTGGGGGGGGGGGGGTGTCACACCTTTCATTCTCAGCACCAAGAGGCAGAGGCAGCTAGATCTGTGTTTGAGGCCAACCTTATCTCTTTATTGAGTTCTAGGCTATGTAAGACTACATAGTGAGACCCTGTCTCAAGAAAGAAAGAAGGGGGTTGAGGGTGGAAGGAAGGTGGAGAGGAGGGGGAGGGAGAAGAAAAGGAAACAAGTTTTTTTTTTTAATGGCTCTCAGAACCCAACTCCGTGCATTTACATTGTTACTGTAGGCCTCTGTGTTTACAACTAAGCCTTTAGCCTCTGAGATGTGCTGCATGCACTGAGAGCCCATGGTGGCCTGCCCGCTTAGGGTGTCATTAGTGTAGTTTAAAAATCACATGGGCTGCTAGGGAAACTGGCGTCTCCACCCCAGTTCCATTTCCCTCGTCTGGTAGCTTGGTGACAGAGAGAATATTAGGGACCTAACTTGGGGGTACATCATACCTGGAACTGAGCAGAAAACACAATGGGGCATGCACATTTCCCTGGACAAAACAAAAACAAAAACAAAAACAAAAACCAAAAAACCAAAAAACAAAAAACCCCAAACAAACAAAAAAACCACTCTTGTTTTTTTGTATTTTTAGTTTTGGGGGTTTTTTGGAATAGGTTTTCTCATTGTAGCCTTGGCTATCCTGGAACTCACTCTGTAGACCAGGCTGGCCTCAAACTCAGAAACCCACCTGCCTCTGCCTCCCAAGTGCTGGGATCAAAGGCGTGTGCCACCCAGCAAAAAACCACTCTTTAAGACAGTCTTTCAGGTTTTTGTTGTTGCTGTTTTGTTTTGCTTTTCTTTTCTTTTTCTGAGATAGGGTCCCACGCATCCCAGCCTATCCTTCATCATAATTCAGCTTAGTGTGTAGCTGAGGATAACCTTGACTTTTTGATCCCCATCTCCCCACCTCTTACACTAATCACCACTCCAATGTTGACAGGGCGCTGTGGGTTGGACCTAGAGCTTTGAGCATGCTAGGCACACACTATACCAATTGAGCTACATCCCAGCTCTAGAAAGATCTTTTGGGTATCCATTGCCCTAAGGTGTACCACAAGAGCCCCGCCCCCATCAGGGCCACCTGCATAGTCAGCATCTTACAGATGGTGGTAGCTTTCAGCTCAGGCACATGCTGTCATTCCCAAGTAACCCTTCTCCCCTTTCCCTCCTTTTTGTTTCATAGATGTCTCTAAAGGGGTACCGGAAGGCCTGGAATAAGATGAAGACATCGGATGAGGAGCTGCAGATAGTCCGGCCCCCTGGGAAATAACCAGGAGCAGTCAGCAGCTTGTAGACCAAGAAGTGACCCATTAAAGTTCTCTATTCTTTTCCATTAATGGGCTTCTCTCACTTGTTGCCTGTGCCCAGCTAGCATCCCCTCCGCTACCAGGCCACATCTAGATGGTCACCTGCAGGACCACATCTCCCCATGGGAACATCTCCGCAGCCTGGCCCCTGGAACCATTAACCCTGAAAGAACCACAAGGGCACTCTAATCGTTTGACACACGTTAGCCCACATTTAGTTCACAAGCATAAACGAAAGTGACCTTCCCACACATGGGAGTGGGACAGAGGAAGGAGCGCCAGCCCAGTGCTGCTGTGGGCCTGCCCATGGCCACCCAGGAGGCGCCTATCAAGAGCAGACACCAGAACAGTACAGCAGATGCCTAGTGCCTGGCACTCTGAGCTTCTTCTCTGTGGTAGTAGGTTAGCTCCTAGCTAGACTCCGCTGCCCAAGAAAACAAGCACGAAGGACATCAAGATCCTTTCTTGGGACCAATGCAGCCTGTTCTGGCCAGACCCAGCCTCGCCTTCCCCCACCTCCCCACCGTAGTAGTCATAGTACATGGGTTGAATAGCCACCTTGGAAGGCCTGCCTGTTTCCGGTTGCCCATTTACCCTGAAGTTCTGCCCAGCATCCTTCTGCTTGCTGTACATCGTGGACATTCTTTGTCCTTGGGAGTAGGAATGGGTCCATTCAGCATAGCTATGTACAGAAGACGAATTCTTTGTCAGGGCAATACTTGATTCATGAAAGGGGGGCTCAGAGACCGACTTCTCCCAGAGATGGATCGAGGACAGGGAAAGGCCAGCCTTCCTTGTCTTGGCCATGATCCAGTCGCTGTAGTCTTCCACACTGGTGTAGAGAAACAGGCCAGGGCACGAGTCGCCTCCATAGGCCAGGACTCCCCTCAGGATCCAGAGATCCAGCTGCTTTACCTGGCACATCATGGGGCTTCCTGGCTCCCCCTGCAATAGAGGACAGAAGAGGGCTTCAGGCCTCAGAAAAACTTCCTTCTCAGTAGATCCCTGTGTCTGATTTAGAAAGTCTTGCATTGATTCTTTCTGGAAATGGGGCAAATTATAGTCTACCATTTAAAATGTAGACAACCACCTCCAATTACCACACACACACACACACACACATATTCCCCCCCCCTCGCTTTTCCCCTCTGTCCCTCTCGCTCTCTCCCTCTTTCTTGCCTGCTTCTTTGAGTCTGGATCTCATATACCCTACTCACTATGTAGCTAAAGATGACTTTGAACTCTTGATCCCTGTGACTCCACCCCCTCATTCGAGGAGTACCAACTACCACAACTGGTCTTTAATGTAGAGCTGAGGATTGAATCCCTGACTCCAGGGCTCTGTGCAAGACAAATACCCTACTTCCTTGGCCCAGTTTTTCTTTGTATTCTGCAAATTATTTGGGGCCCTGGTAACCAGATTGCCCGTAGCCTCCTGGCTCAATTTAAACTGTCTTGGGTTTTTCTAGCACCATGCGTCTTCCTCCCTTTGGGCTGCATATCCCTCAAATACCAGTATTTCCTTCCATTCTGGGTTAGAACGAACACACCTCTGTCTTAGCAAAACAAAACAAACAAAAACAAAAGAAGAGGAGGAAGAAGAGAAGGAAGGAAGGAAGGAAGGAGAAGGAAGAGGAAGAGGAAGAGGAAGAGGAGGAAGAGAAGGATAAGCAGCAGCAGCCACAACAGCTGATGTCCTCCCCTGGCAGGGAGCCAAGCACAATGTTGAACCACTTCAGAGAGAGCAGCTGAACAATGTTGAGCCACTTCAGAGAGAGCAAACTAGTTGCTTAATGAGAATCATCAAGTCTTTGGGACCCAAAGATTTTTAGAAAGAGGTGTGTGTGTGTGTGTGTGTGTGTGTGTGTTCTTTACTCAAAAAAAAAAAAAAAAAAAAACCCTTGGCTTCCGCTTGGAGGAAAAACATCTTGACCAGAGGAGTTATTTGTACATGAGAGAGGTGATCGACATCTTACAAAGGCAGATTTAAGTTGAGGATGCAGCTCAGTAGTAGAGCATTTACCTATCATGCTCTTGGTCCTAGTCCTAGGTTTAATCCCCAAAGTATATTCTCTCTCCCTCTCTCTCTCTCTCTCTCTCTCTCTCTCTCTCTCTCTCTCTCTGTCTCTCTCTCTGTCTCTCTCTCCTTCTCTCCCCCCTCTGTGTGTGTGTGTGTGTGTATGTGTGTGTGTGAGAGAGAGAGACAGACAGACAGAGAGAACTTTTCCTGCTAGCCTTAAGTTTTTCTCCGTATTCTAATATTTATTGACTACTTTTAGTAAGCCACATTAGTCTAGGTTTAGACATCAGGGGACCTGAACCAGATGTTGGTGAATTCTGCACATTTTGCTCAGACCATAGAACAGTTATTCTCTGCAGTATTTGTGTAAAGAGTAGAGGTTCTTACAGAAGAAATTGCCAGTTCCTGGCAAACAGTGCATCAAAAGGGAATCTAGATTCCATGGCTACTGGACACAGTGGCTCCAACCCTGCAGACCTGTATACATACCCACAAGTGGAAGAAGGCGGGACTCACATCTTTCATTTTTAGCTCATTAATAAGCATGTGTGACCTGGATGTGCTGAATTGTTATACTGGAAATAGTCTTTTCTCTCTTTTTCAAGGTAAGATGTCATTATGTAGTTCAGGTTGGCCTTAAATTCACAATCCTGCTGAGCTCCAGAATTATAGGTGTGTCATGTCACACTCAGTCATTCAGCGAGTTTTTGAATACACACTTTCTGCTAAGTGTTATTCCTACCAGACACATGAATCTCATGTCACTGTCCCTTTGTCCTTTATTCCCCTTTGTCCAGTAAGGAGGCACTCCCATGACCTCTTGGTCCCTTGGATGCAACCCATGATTACTTTTGGGATTTGGATACTACTGGATCAAATTCTTACCAGGCAAACATCGTTGGTTTCCTTTTTGTGACTGGCACATTCTGTCTTCCTGTGTCTATATAAAGGACACACTTCAATGTCATTCACAGAGATTCTCCTCAGGATACTCATTGTCATGTGATTTCCTGTCTGGACCATGCAACAGAGAGCCCAAGAGTTATTAACAAGAAGGTGGTCCTGTGTCAATACAACAGCAACTCACATAGCCAAACAGGAGTGAACAGAAAAGTCCCCTTTACCCACAGAAATCAGAACCTGTGTCTGAGTTTTCACTGAAAACGATCTCTTTGCTTTAAATCTGAATCTGTAAACAGAGAACAATTCACCCTTCTTTCATACCTAAAGACTATCTATGCATTTCCTTGTTTCATTCTTACCCAAGATGACAGAAAAAGGGCGACTTAGGTAAGAGTACACTCAGCTCTAGTCCCCTTACTCCTCCCAGCATTTGGTGAGGCAGTTTGCTGCTTGTTAACTGCTTGGGTATAGAGAAGAAAGAGGAGGAGGAAGAGGAGGAGGAGAGAGGGAGGGGAGGAGGAAGAAAAAAGAGAAGAAAAGAAGAGAGAAGACAGAAAGAGGAGGAAGAGGAGGGGGATGAAGAGTAGGTAGGAGGAAGAGGAGGAGGGGGAGGGTTGGGGAGGAGAAAGAAAATATAGAAAAGGAAAAGAGAAAGAAAAGGAGGAAGAGGAGGGGAGGAAGAAGGGGAAAAAGAGGAGGGGAGGAGGAGGGGAGGAGGAAGAAAAAAGAGGAGAAAAGAAAAGGAAGAGGAGGAAGAGGAAGGGGAAGAGGAGGAGGAAGAGGAGGAGGAAATGCAGGAGGAAGAGGAGGA
>JADRCD010231133.1:0-25558 GCA_019843815.1 Montemys delectorum
CCAGGGCCAGTTCTTGGTATTTTATGTAGTGGTTCTACAAATCAAACTCAGAGCTATGAGCATGATTGGTTAACACTCTGCCTTGAGTGAGCTTCAACTTCTACCCGGATTCCAACTTTGTGAAAGTTTGAAAATCCTAAAAGAACATTTATCTTCTTTTAAAATTTATGGAGGGCATCATTTTGTAAAATTTAATATAGAAATATTATTGAGTATGTATATAATTTCCACATTATTTTGCAAATTTAACTTTGTATATTATAATTATCTTTGAATAAAATATATACCTACAATGGAATTTCCAGTGTATGTTATGATCTATCATTTGATAAAAATCAATTCATCTTAAATCATAATCTGGTTAACATATAGAATGTTTATCATACTTTCAATAGGCAAGAGCCAAAGAGAAAAGGGCTACATACTGGAACTCAGGGCAAGAACTTAGAGGCAAAAATAAAACAAAAGTCATGAAAAAAAATCCTAAAAGAAATCAGAATAATTTAGAGGAGGGAATGGTTTAATCTGATCATAATAGGGACTATGAAGTTACAGTGAATGAGACTGTGGTGTTGTAAGAATAAATAGAAAACAAAATAATAACAGAATAGAAGGCTTAGAATGTACACACACTTTAATATTTAGTGTATAACCAAGGTACTAGAGAAATTTAATGGTATAGAGAAAGTGTATTCAACAGATGGTGCTGGGACTACTAAATAAATACACAGAAAATAACAAACATTAATTCTTACCTTATATCACACATAAATATTAACTAAGACTGAAAAGAAGGTCAATTAGAGAGTTCTTATTTCCTAAAGAAAATAGATGATCTAGCTTGATAAATTATTCCCATACCTTTCCTATTTCTGTTTTTATTTGGTAATTTCCTTCATGTTTATACCAGGTTTTATTGATTTTCCTCCCTCTCCATTGGAACCCTTATTCCAAAAAAGTTACCAAAGAGAACATCTTAATCTTGGAATGATCAAAATGTTGCTTTAAAAAGATATAGACGATTAAAGTTTAAGACATTAAAAAAGATATATGAGCTTTAAAAGTGTCAAATGAAAATGGCTTTAACATCTTCTAGTCAATAAAATATCCTGTTAAGAATAAACTAGCCACTAAAGGGGTAAATACTTTCAAAACTTATTATTTATTATTTATTTAATTAAAGTGATGGCCAAAGGAACATATTAGAAGCTACCACAAAGTACAAAAAAAAAATGAGCAATTCAATTTTAAAAATGGATGCAACTTGAACAGACACAAGGCTAGTAAACGTAGGAAACTATGTTCAATACTTCCCAGGGAAGGAGACACTGAAACTATGGATTTCAGTGTTCACCCATCTGGGTGGTATAAGGAGAAAAGATTGAAACTTTGAAGGGGAGGGGCAAACATAAAATTTTTATCTCTTTAAAGAAGGATTTTTCCGTATTTGTAAAAATAGTAATTTGTATAAAACTGACCATATCATCGTTCTTTATGGCAAATATATTTAAGAAGTTGAGTGAATTTTACAGATGTTATGTTAAATAAAAGAAACCAAGTATAGACAATCAAAAAATATTTCTCTTTCTGAAGGTATATATCTATGTCAAAAATAAATTCTTTGAAGGACTTTTCAATAATTATATGATGACATGAGATGATATGATTCTTTTGAGACAAGATCACCCTGTATTGCTACAGCTTGACTGTACTTGAACTCACAGAGATTTACCTACCTTTGTCTCTCATGTCCTGGCATCAAAGGCATATGCCACAATGACTGAGCTATATATGAGTTATTTTCCTTATTTGTAAAAATAGATACATTATAGAGACCTAATACTAATATACAAACTAAAAGAAATACATTTTGAATATCTGTAAAGATAATTAAACTTTGTATGTAAATTAATAGTAAAATAAGCAGTATTACTTTTATTTTCAAATAAGTAAACAAGATGAAAAAGAGAAGTCACAGGAAGCACAGGTAATTTCTACGGTGCTTAATGTTTTATATGCTGATTAAAATTGTGGGGACAGTTCTGAGCTATGTAAATTTAGGAGGCATTGAAGGAATCCAGAATATCCATTACAAATACATACAAACACACACACACACAACACACACACACATACACACACACACAAACACAAACAAATTTTGTTTCCTAATTCCATCTATTTTTTTCCCTCATCTATAACAAAAATTAAGTGGACCGTCTATCCCGTTTTCCTCCTAGGTGCAGGTTTCTATGATATTTGTGTTTGATAAAGGCATTTTATCTTGTATAAGGATATGAGGTCTAATTCATCAAACAACTATATATATTGCAACCCTCAGCTGAAACATGTATCAAAGGATGAACACTTTGAAATAAAATAAAATGACACTGAAGGAGAAAAAACAGAGTGGCCCAGAGAGAAAAGAACATTAAAACAATGATTTATTTCAGTTATGTACATTGCTCTGATGTTTATTCCCCAATATAAACAAGCTAGGTACCCTAGTTTTTCATCTTATTTTACATGTACAATACGTACGGTTCAGCTGAGGGGAGAATAACTGATGGTGTTTTACTAGGCATGCTATCAAATGCTGACAACTTCCTGGTTATTATCACTGTGAATATGTACTATTATAGCCCAACTCGTAGAAAAATGTATGATTATGCATTCTGGAGTCTCACTTATCAATATGTAACTGATCTTCAAGATCATTACATAGTTAAGATTAAATAGGAACTGTTTTCAGCAAGAAATATGTAGTGGAAAACATGTCATCATTTTTATTTGACCCAAGAATGCCTTTATGAAGTTTCTTCCCATAAGTAAATAATAACCACCACAATCCACACAACTCATATCTCTGTCTCCATTGCCTATATCTTCTGTTTATTCACTATTATCTGTCTCCTCTCATTTTTTTCCCTCCTTAGCCCCCTTCCCTTCTTTCTTCCACTCTTCTTCCACTCCTTGTGGGCATGTATGCTTGTGTGCATCTGTGCTCATGTAAAAGGGAATTAAAAATATGTTGATCAAGCTGTTTGACAGTCACTATACTGTGGAAAAGGATCTATGAACCTTTGTCAGCATTTCTCTACTTTATTATGCAATTTTTTTGGTTGCAAAGCATAACTATATCCACAATCACATGTCTATGAATGTAAGTTTAACAAGTAAGGTTTAGAAAGTTACCAAATTATCAACCTGTTAGCTAGCATCCTTCTTTTCAAAGTGGCCACATAGCATGGGGATCATAGTTTTGCACTTTCCTTTTTTTTTTTTCTTTAATGCATTCTCACTGCCCACAGCAGATCGCCTTCAGACATAATTGCCAGCAATGCAGCCAGGAACTACAACACTTGACAAACATGGATGCAGCTCATACCTATAAAAGACAAGAGCTAGAAAATGGAAAAAATAGAAGTGAATTTGATGCATATTTGAAAATGCAGCCGGCATGATAGACACAAAACATCAGTGATCTAACATGAGTCAAACAAAACTGAGTGCTAAAGATATTTAGGGATAGGGAAGGGAGGAGAAGTAGTCTGAATGTCAGCGTGCATCTGGCAGGCTCATCTGCCATTTATGTGTCAATTGATCTTGGACTTGAGGAGGCAAGCTTTTCTACAGGTCCACACTTACAATGAGCCCATGCTTCCTACAGTCATTACCCCATTTTCTTTAGTTCTCACAGCACCTCTGTCAGAGAAGCTACTACACATCCACTCCACTTCTGGTGACATTTATTGTTAGGTATATTAACTGTCCAATAACTTTATCCAGTGAAGGGAGAGACAGGGTCACAGAGAAATCTGAGAGAGTTTGGTTAAGAGGGTTTCAGTGGATGATCATGTTTGGAAAACTAGAAAGGAATGGAGGACTAATTATTTAAAATTAGAAACAACACATACAGTAGATGTGTTCTTATGAAAAATGCTGATTATTTGTGTAATCCAATTTTGGAAAACCAGATGTTTATAGCTAGTTGTCTGTGCTAACAGAAAACTGAGTAGAACCAGGCAGGTTAGGCAAGAAATGGATTTGATTTTAATTTAATGACTATGTCTTGAATGAAGAAAACATGGGGTTGCAAATGTCATTGTTGCATAAGTATTTCTTTATTACTAAAACCATCTAACATTGAATAAATGATGTTCTAGACAAAAACAAAACAAATACATGTCAAAACATAAAAGGAGCCTATGTAATTTTACCCTCGATTTCCTCAGAGTGACAAGAGTAGTTGTAAAAAAACAGTATTAAACCATAAATATCTGTTATCTGTGCTTTTTAATCAGCCTATTTAAAAAATTTTTAAATGAGCTTTTCAGTGTCATTATTTTAGAGAATGTAAATGTCAAAAATATCATCAGTTCTAAAATTATTGCCCTCTCCCTGGACTTCATTAAGCAAATTTAAAATGAATAAAATTTTCTGTCATTAATAGCCACATTTATGGAATTTTTCAATAAAGCAGTCTGGGCTTTTTATTATTTATAATGAAGTAAGCAAAATTTGCTCCTAGCTGTGCTTTGCGGTTACAGTATTATATTTGATTGCAAAAATAGGACTAAAATATTAGGTTTATATAATTTAAGAAGGAAGTTATTAATATATTGAGCCATATTTTGATTAACATATGAAAGAATATGAAACTAATTTCATTCTTTGGAAGTATGTATGTGCGGACTGAATTTGTTTCCTTCAATTACATCAATAGAATTTTGTCAGGTAAGCCAAGGTGAGGTCCAACCTCATTTGTATGATTTTAGAATGTTCTCTGATTAGAGGGAGACCCTATTGCACTGGATTCAACACACTCATTTCAAGTTTCTTCTACTGTCCAATTACAGGGCCAGTGAGGTAAGCGCACAGAACGGCAGACTTCCTGAGATGGACTAACTCACAGTCAGTTTACTGTTTATTGATTTGACTTGAAGTTTCTTTCTTTTTTCCCCATATATACGATTGGAACTTAGTAATTCAGAAATAATGAATTTTATGAAGTATGTAGAATTAATTAATAAGTGCTAGTATTTACAAGATTGCAATCCAGGTAGTCACATGGCTAAATGGTTATATGTCTGTTGGACTCTTGATGAATCTTCCACACAATGTGTGGCAGGATGCCTCTGGCCTTTAGACCTTTGTGTAATCTTTAAATCACAACATCCTAAAGATAAATTTCTGGGGAACAATATGTACACAAACACATACTTTTCTTTGGGGGGAAAATAGAGGTTTTATAACACAATTACATTTATTATTGTACTAGATATACTATGTATGTAAACTCAATTCAGTTTTTAGGTTGTAAATACTGTAAGCAAAATAGTTCATCAGGACCTTACATTTATTGAGTAAAATAGCACACACACACACACACACACACACACACACACACACACATATATATATATATATATATATATATATATATGTATATATATATATATATAATATCCTACCACACATTGTATGGAAGAATCATCAAGAGTCCAGACAGACATACAACCATTTAGCCACGTGACTACCCGGATTGCAACCTTGTAAATAATAGCAGCTATTAATTAATTCTACATATATAATCACAAAATCTATTTCATGATAAAAGAGGGAGGGAGGAAGGGAGGGAGAGAGGAGGATAAAGGAAAGGAGAGAAGAGGAAATGGAAGGAGGGATGAATGAGTGGAAGATAAGAAAGAGAAGGACAGCCCTTTCTCCATCACAGTCAGCCTTAAATTCTTGAGGACGTACTGTCTATTAGTCATTGAATTTTAACATGTATTTTTACATCATCATGAACATTAACCACCAAAAAATATTAAAATATATCATGAATCAGTTTGGAATGGTAGGAAAAATATAATTAGAATTTGGTGTGACTCATACTTATTCTTGAAATCCCAAAATTAGTGCTGATTAATTGGAAAACATTAGGGAAGGGAAAAAAATAAAAACCAACAGTTTTCATTCTTATAGTTCTCCATTCATTAACTATGTTAAATAACACTTACTTCTTATGGTGAGTTGGTTTGAGTTGAGATTAATGGCTATGTATCACACCACCCAGTGCCTAGTTATATAGCAGCATTTAGTAAATGGTAGTTTTAGCAGTTATTGAGGTTGCTGTCATAATTATCAAATTTCTCATTATGTAAATAAGTGCTCTTTAAGGGCTCTGCCAGTCTTCTTTTTAGTTTATGTCCTCAGAAACACTATAGCACTAGTGACCACATGCTAAGGAATGAATGAGTACAAGAATATTTTCAGAAACTTCATAAATCTAGTTCAGCAAGTGAATAGAGGCACAGTGAATATCTCATTTTCTTTTAAGTGGTTTTCCAATACCAGTCATCATTAGGACCAACCCCCCTGAGGCCATTTGCTATTGACCATGACCCTGATTGCTCCTGCAGCTTATCAAGAGTCTTTTATTTTACGAGGTTGTGATTTCTTCCTGGTAAGTTGGACTTGCTAGAATACTTTCAAGAATGTCATCAGTTATTTAGTTTGTATCACACTCTGTTTTTTTTTTACACAATAATTCCTAATGTACTTAATATTTTTATGTATACATATACATAAGTGACATTTTCATTATGATTTCTAAAATATAATTCAATCTGAGAGCTGACAAATGATTGCTACTACTCAGTTTTGCACTAACAAAAAAATGTGTCTCTCTGCACATCTCCAGGAAGTCTTCCTTTACATTTCAATGTTAATGATATTTGGAATCATATCAATATAGTAATTGTGCTATTAATTGTCAGCCATCTGGAAATGATTCATATTTTATCCCTTCATCCTTACAGTTTTGAAAATAATTTCAAGAAGTTCCATGAAAGTGTTATAAAGCATTTTTTAAAATCTTGAATACCACAGTAGTGTTTGGGTTTGTAGGAGCCTGATATAGCTGTCTCCTGAGAGGCTCTGTCAGTGCCTGACAAATACAGAGGTGGATGCTTGCAGCCAACCATTGGACTGAGGGCAAGGTCCCTAATGGAGGAGTTAGAAAACGGACAGAAGGAGCTAAACGGGGTCTGCAGCCCCATAAGAGGAACAACAATATGAACCAACCAATATGCCCAGAGCTCCCACAGACTAAACCACTAACCAAAGAGTACACATGGAGGGACCCATCGCTCCAGCCGCATATGTAGCAGAGGATAGGCTTGTTTGACATCAATGGGAGGAGAGACCCTTGGTCCTGAGAAGGCTCCATGTCCCAGTGTAGGGGAATCCCAGGGCAGGGAAGTGGGAGTGTATGGTTTGGTGAGCATGGGGAGGAGAATAGGATAGGGAGTTTTCAGAGAAGAAATCAGGAAAGGGGATAACACTTGGAATATAAATAAAGATAATGTCTAATAAAAAATCTTGAATACCTCTGTGTGTGTATATGTGTGTTTGTGTGTGTGTTTGTGTGTGTGTGTGTGTGTGTGTTTGTGTGTGTGTGTGTATGTGTATAATTTACTTATGTGGTAAGGGAGTTTGGGAGTTTGCTGTGCTTGCATATGTGAAGATGGAGGTGCTCAACTTTATAGTAACAGTTTTGACTTCCCAGCTTTATGTAAGCTCTGGGGAGCAGAACTCAGATCTCCAGGCTTTCAAGGTTACATCTTTTAGCAGTTTAATTTTAAGGGACCTTGAGCTGGTATTACGGAACTTCTCTGGTTTCACCCTGTTACACAGAGCAATATACAAGGAATTAGTCAGTCAGTGATCAGTGACCCTCCCTGTGATGGAAGATAAAAATGCAGGATTGGTCTGTGGGAGAGCAGGCCATGATGGCCACAAGCCAACATTCTGCTGACTTTGTGGACCAACTTTGTGGACCTGATTTTGTGAGGTCCAACTTTTTGGACCTCACAAAGTTGGCATATCTCTTAGATTTGTTATAAATCTTGGAGGCGAGCAAATCATATCTATCTCTTCTACCTCATTCACTCAGTCATGTGTGTAAAATGGACAGTGCACCTGGGACCTGCAGTCTTTCTAGCTGAAATTAATTTCAGGAAATAACTTTAAGTTGCATCAAGTAATCTCATGTATATCAGCCAAAGACACATCTCTCCATCCAAAAGAGGAATCCACAAAGAGGAGTGTGCATTCTCCTGTTTATGATTCCACAAGTTAAAGGCATACATATGATGTCACTTTTAGTACATAATAAATACTTAAAGTCTCATTTAATGTGTATGAAAGTCACAGAATGGCATTTTGAAAGTTTTGTTTCCATTAGTGATCTGACCATTGAGTGAAGCGCTGAAGCCCATAGTACAAATATGTGTCCTCGTTAGAAAAATTCTGTTTATATTCTTTGGCTATTGCACAACTATAAATTTAGATTCTTTAAGCCTACTTTGCTTAGGATTCTAGCCCACAAAGGAAAGATAGAGGAGAAAGAGATTAATCAGACAAGGGAGTTGTAGGCCTGTTTAGAAGTACTTCTTTCGGGTGATTCCACTCTGGGCTGTCTTGATACAAGTAGTCCAGTCCCATACCGAAAACGAAGCATGAGCCTAGACTCAATCCAGCAGAAACTTCAAGGCTCTTTTGAATCAACATAAGCCAACAGAAATGGCAAGAATCAGCTGGAATACTGCAATCAGTTCTTTGGTATAATTCTATCTATGAAGTGAAGAACAGTGAAGACAAGCAAAGAAACTAGACCAGCAAAGTGTTCTATGGCCAGCAAAGCATTGTATGGTCAGGAAAGAGCAGACATGACCTGACCAGCAAAGACCAGAGATGATCAGCAACGACCAATGAAGCACTGCACTCCATCACAATGCAAGAGCATCCTTTTACGGTTTCTACTTATACTCGTTCCAAACAATATACACTCTTTTCAAGTCTTTTTCAGCAAAATATCCCATCAAAAGACATCTTCCAGAACGACATCACTTGACACACTGAGTTTTTAGAGAAATCAGAAATTTCCACTTCACATGATACCATTCAGGTTTTGACCAAAACTAGCCTCACCTTCCATTCACACATTTATATGAAATACTTTTCTAAATAGTAAATGGAGTCAATGTTGATTTTTTGTGAGGAATGTTGAAATTTTAGTCCTTCTGATTCAATGCAACATAAGTCAGACATTTAAGTTTTCATAAGACTAAATTTGTCTTAATTATTAGTTGTGTCCTTTAGTAAACAATATCTATTTTATAGTAATCTCAAAATCCACTCACTATTGCATTTGGTATGCAGCAAATTTAGGTATTTGGCAAAGTTTCATGTAAAAATAAATTTGTGATTTTTGTGTTTCCTTAAATTTTATAAGCTTATGGAGTTAAAAAAATATTTTTGTAATTGTCCAAGTAATTATAACTTTTAATATAGTGAGGAATTTGGAAGACCTCAAAAATCTTCCAGGTTATAGTTGCAAAATCAAAAACTAGTGTCTCTGTGTGTGCTCTTACTTCGTATAGTATAGCTGACCATGGGAAGAGAAGGAATGTATATAAAAATATTAAGTAAGAATAGGAGGGTAAAATATCATTTTTATCATTATAACTTATTTTAAAGAAATCATTTGGTAAAATAGGCCAATAAAACCTAATTTTTGTAATAAAAAACATAAAGAGAAAAATAACATAGAGTCTTTCTTGAAGATCCTTCAGTTGTTTCACATGATTCTTTTTGAAATGATACAAAGTTATTGCCCTTTCATTGCAGCCTGAAAGGCTTTAAAATTATAAACAATATTGCAGCTGAATGGATCTTTATCCTAATGGGATATACATCAAACCTATGGGGACTCACAAGGAGAGGTTTTTAGAATGGAATCCAAATGTTAGGCACAATGACAGTTCTTAAGGGTGTGTGCTCTTTGCTCAAAACGTAGTTACAAAAAACGAAGTCTTACTTAGATTACAAAGAGTATTAATGTGGACATGAGAAAATGATTGGTTTCCTTTAAATATATTCCACAATGCGTGCTTTTTTTAAATGAATTTAGACATCAGGAGAGAACCTAACTATAAAGTGTATTCAGCCTCTCAAGTTATTTCTTTTTCATTTTAAAGTCTATGGTACATTTAGAATCAGACACCTGCCATTAATAGTAAGGCATACTTTTCTAAATATTTTCTAATCCTTTTTGTTCACTATTATTCATAGAGAAACCATTCAATGTAGAGAAAAACTCCAGCGATGAAACTGTAAGGTTTTTGAATCAGCACAAACACACACAGAGACACACACAAAATTGAGAATCTCAAACCAGACATATGGAAACCTAATATTACCTAGTATCATTTTCCATAACAATTTTAAGAAAAGAGTTGATCATAGGAGTAAGATCACTTTGGTCTGCATTATTTCTTAGGATTTCCCACATAGGACAAAATGAAGCAGAATGGTGAAGAACAAGTTCAAGATACTCTATTCATGTCTTCTACCGTGCATAGGTATGCTAAGTGAGAATCAGAGGGTTCTAAGATAAAGTTGAAATCCTATTGTTACCTGTATTTTAATTTTTCTTTTCTTTCTTACTGTTTCTTAAGACACTTAGCCAGGACATCTTCTGTTTGTTGACAATGATCACATCCATGCTGACTCTCAAATCCTTTGTGTATAGGGTTGGAAATGCCCCAGGTTTGTTCTGTTGGCCGAGCTGTCTTTTTACACTGAGCAATTTAAATTTCCATCTTTCTGAAAATATTTCTATGCAATGTGTCTTGTGGCATGTGTATTTCTATATTAAAATAAAAGACCTGAATTTCTATAAATGGTTGAATTAGAAATTCTGAGAGACAAAACGTTAAGAATGGTTTAAAACCCATAAGAAAAGAGCTTTGACTCAGATATAAACTAACAAGGAAAGATAGCTTTTATTTTAAATTATTTTAACTACTCAAGATGTTTTGCAAATCTAAACAAGGGAAAAGGCAATATTATATATATATCAGGAATATATAATATCAGGAATTTATTTTGCAAGGGAGGTTGGGGATTATTTTTCATATTTATAAACTGGATTTTAGTAATTAATAATCACAAATTCAAACACTTACAGTAAATTTTTTCTCTGTACTCTTGCTGTAATAATAATAGAAATCAATATCATTTTTTCAAAATGACTATAAAAATGAATATACATTCAAATGTAATTTTCTGATGCTCTGTTATATAAATAAATAGCTAAATATAAAAAATAAACTTTCTCATGTTCAAGAAAGAGGTTTCTTATGCCGAATAAAATATATGCATTTTAAATTCTTAATTATTGGAAAATGATTACAAGTTTATTATTCTCTAAACAGAATATCAATCAGATATGGATTAAAAAGATCAAACCTAAGACCCATATAAAAATATTTCACAACTGTTTGCAGCAATTAATACCACCAATTCATAGCATATTGACTTAAAATGCCGAGCTGGGAACTTTGTACTTAGTCATAAACATCAATTAAAATATCTGGGCTGAATGCCCAAGGTTCTAGTCAAACAAACAAAACTGAGCAAAATAATTCCTAAAATGAAAGCTAACAACACCGATGTACTTGAAGATGTATTAAGCTATCTGACAAGGTCTTTGTCAGTTTTGAAAAACTTAAAAACATTTTAAGACAATAGTAAATTAGTACTGTCTGGAAATCATACCCACTCCTCCACCTCAAAGTACTAACATGTTCCCCACTTCATATTTAATTTATGGTCTCTTTTTCATTAAAGATTAGTGTTATATATGTACAGACATATATTCGTAGGTGTATATATTCATAGGAATATATATACACATATATAAAGTATATGTATATATATACCTATGCATATTAAATATACATATATATTTAATATGTAAATATGTATGGATAGATAAGGGAGGTAGAGATACATACAGTCATAGATAGACCTATAGTGTCCATTTAATGTTGCATCATTCTGTAGGAAGTGTTTAGGTCTGACGGACTTAGGATTTGGACAACCTACAAGGAGAGGTATCACTGCAATGCACTGATTCCCCCTCTCTCATCCTTCACTGATTGCTTACACCTCTTCAACTAAGTGTGGGTATTTGTGGAAAAATTCCCCCTTCATATAGCTATATCAATTTGCATGACATCACGAAGTGGTCTTGTTTATGCAACCAGAATGTTACTTGAGTATAGCATTACTGTTGTGTCTAGAAAAAAAAATGTTTTATAGCTGGAGTCCTGATTGTTGGCTCTAAGAACCATTCTGTTGCCTCTTCCGTGATGACTCGTCACCCTAAAGTAATAAGCGTTAGTTGGAGCTAGATACCCCAATGTCAATTATTCTCTGCAGTTTGACCAGTTAAGAAATTTGTACTAGCTTCCCTCCACTTGGGTATTGGAGTCAAGTATCTTTAGTGTGGGATGAGAGCTACATTTAACTGTGAGTAAATAGATAAATATTTAGAATATAGTTAGAAATTGTAAGTAATTTGAGAAATGGAAGAGGTATGATATCTTCTAAGGTCTCTGACTTCTCAGGACAGACAATTGGTTAGGATTGCAGTACCTCACTGAATGAAAATGTCTCATGGCACAGTAATATGATTGGCTTGGTTGTGGCAATATTTAATAATTGCACTGAAGATTATTGTCATAGTTTTAAATATCCTTGAAATCAGTGGTTCTGAGTCTCATCCAGATTTCTAAGTTCAAGTCACAGCTCTTTTATCATTCCTGTTGTGATCACATCTTTGCTCTTGCTTTCTTGTATCTTAATATTAATGTCTGTTTTACTTACTATGCCTCTATTGTTTCTGTTAGTTTTTAAACATCTGGTTTTCAGCCTTCCTTTCTTCTCCATCCAATGGTATCGAATGCGATTAACAGTGACAAGTGAATCAAAATTTTTCTATGCTTTTGAAATGCATATTAAAAAGTACGCTCTTTGTTCCACATCCATCTGATTCTGTATTAAGGATTATGATAGGTATTGAATATACTGACTTATATTGATCAGGTTTAACTTTGGATGTATTGTATAGCAACACTCATTCGCAGTTTTGGGGGAAGCTTCACAGAGCAGGAGCATAACTGCATGCATAACTAGCTAGGCTATAAGTAGTTCTTTATAACTTTATATAGAGGAGAATAAAACATTGGAACTAAATTTATTACAGTGTTCTCAAAATCATAAGCCTTAGGATAAGGACAAAATATTTTCTTCAAGCAAAAATATTAAATATGTAAACATTTTTAAAATTGTCTCCTGTCGTCAGTTTGAGTAGTCACTGTAGTAGTTACATCTAGTGTAGTTGCTGTATGCCTATGGAAAGGCTAACAGGGTTAAGCTACTTTCTGAATCTTCACAATGATTATTTGTCATTTTCCTTGTTTAAAACCTAGACTTAGGAAGTCCAAGGCTAGTGCAAGTTTGTAATAGCTGGATAGAGAAATATTCATGGAGGTAAAATCCTGCTTTTGAACTTTTTCTTTTTCTTTTTTTAATATTAATTTATTATATTTATGAAGAGGACATCAGGTCCTATTACAGATGGTTGTGACCAGTCAGTGCTCTTAACCACTGAGCTATCTTTCTAGCCTCTCTGCTTTTGAATTTTAAATTAAGTGACAATTGTGGGTTCCCTCCCCCACCTCGAGATACAAAGAAGTACCTACGTAACTCAGGTATATGAAAGGCCCAATCTACCCTGGTTACCATATAGTCTTTACAGTGGCTTACAGAAACAGGATGAATTATTACTTATAGGAGCATAGGAGAGTCTAGAGACTGAATCACAAAACATATCTACCCTGGCATGAGTCGATGTCTCTCAAAAGTGGTATCACAAAATACACCACTAGGCATATATATACTCCACCAAAGGGTCTCATGTCCATCAGGAATTATTTTTGCTGCTCATGTAATTTCAGGGAGAAGCCTCACAATTCTCATATTCGAAAACTTTTGTGAATCAGGTAGGTCTCCCTCCAGGAAGATTATTTCATTCCAGAATGACCAACTATGAATATAGCTCTAACAAAGGGAATTTATATTTCCTACATTGGCTTTCTATAAAATGAGAATAATGTATTCAAACTGTTAAACTGTATACTTTAACTACCTCTAGTGCTTACCTGAATTCACTCAAGCAAATGTTAAGCTCATTAAAAAAATGTTCAAAATTACCCTATTTTCAGTACTCCAGAATTAAAGAAACTGTATACACAATACTCTGTTACTTCATCAAATACCATTAAGTCCTATGTTTAGGTAGGAGCTATCTTAATATCATCAACAATATAAGTCCTCTTTCACTTGAGCTTTCTGCAAGTAGAATTACCAAGAGTTCTTTGGAGTGCAGCAAAAGCTGATCCATGGCCCAAAGAGCAGCATGTTTACCTTGGTGATCCCTTTACAATGCAAATGGTCTGATGGTAATTGCAATTATTCTATCTGAGCTGTATAATGAAATGAAAACACACACCACTTGTGATATTACAGCCAAAAATGTGAAGCCTTTTTCCTGTGTAACAGTTTATGACTTAATTTTAGTAGAATATTAGAACCCCACTGTGCTACTGCAATAAAAGCTCTATTCTACTGTAGTGTTTTTTTTGAAAAGTATGATACTATGCAAAAGTGAGTGTATAAAAACAATTATCAGTTAAATGGGTAAATCCGTTATTTCAAAATTATATAAGATTATAGAATAATATAATTGTGCTATTCTTTAGCTAAATTGAGAAATAATTGGATGTTTATTATTTGTTAAATAGAGGGCACTTGAATTTTTATATCATACATCAAATTGCAAAATGTATAATATTATGGATTGTGAACCATATATTTTTATTTAGTTGAATTTATTTTAATAATGATACCAAAGAATTAACTAAACATTTGAAAGTAGCATATATTTCTCATGCATTAAGTCTATTTGGAAATTTGAGTCATTAGAACCCTCTGTCTAAATATTAATCAGTTCATACTAGTTATAAATATCACAGTTCCTGGTAATTTTGCAATGTTGATGGAGTAGTGTTAGACATTAATGTAGTGTCAAGGTTCTCAATAAGTAGCATCTGCTAATGTTTTCAATTTCTTAGCATTTTCTGCTTGCACTCCTTATTGTAAAGTCTTCATTTAAGGTTTCATGCATTTTAAACATGTGGCAAAAATGTAAGAATCTGTAGGTTTTTCCCTGCAGCATTGAAGCTTTGAAACCTACTCAGTTCTTAGACCTTTACAAGGTTAGTGTGAAAAGTTAATCTCTAAAAGCAAATTATTTATGAAATTTAATCCTGCATTGAAATCAATAACTGTGAAGTATGAAATAAATTATTAATGTTATAATTTGTATGTGTTCATCTCTGGGTATGACTGTGCATGAATGTTTTAAATATATGTGTATAAATATATCCAATTTAATAAATAATCATTCTAGTATAAATTTTGTCAGATCTTTAATCACATTTTCTAACACTGTTTCTGGGTATTTTCCAATGTCAATCATATGACTAATCCTTTGAGCATCTAAATTTGTTCACACTTCGGCAGTAATAGAGTGATTGGGTTCTAATACTGGGTCTTAGCATACAAGAAAGTGAAATACGTGTGTGTGTGTGTGTGTGTGTGTGTGTGTGTGATTATAGAACAACTTACAGTGTTTCTAGTAGCCCTTTAACATATTAGCACAATGATACTTAAGCATATTAAGATCAAAAAGAAATATTTGCAAAATTTGACCATAAGAGAAGATTATTTGAACAGTAGGAGAATTATGAGCTATATAAGCCCCACATTATTTCTTTGTTCTGAAGTCTCATGCAAAAATACTTTCAGACATGCTACAGTCATTGCAGAAGAGATAATCAGAAAGACAGAGAGACAGACAGGTGGATGGATGGATGGATGGATGGATGGATGGATGGATGGTCAGATGAAGAGAAGGAAGGAAGGAAGCAATGAAAGAAGAGAGGAAAGAGAGAGAAAGAGAAGGAAGGCAGGGAGAGAATAAAATAAAATCATATTCTTTAATAGTAGATGTTCTACTATCATAGTCTTTATCAGCACAATAAATACTAGCACTGACCCCAATCCAAAAATCAGTTGTATCCACAAGAATTGCTGTGATACTTCTGATGAATGAGAAGGAATGGGATCATTACTGCTGCTTTCCCATCTGTACCATAAACTGCCTGCCATACTTTAACCTATTCATAAATACATTGGATAATGAAGGGGATAAGTAAAGAATTTAGTATTGTCTCTTAGTGATAAAAAGATCAAGCCAGGCGGTGGTGGCGCACACCTTTAATCCCAGCACTTGGGAGGCAGAGGCAGGTGGACTTCTGAGTTCAAGGCCAGCCTGGTCTCAGAGTGAGTTCCAGGACAGCCAGAGTTATACGGAGAAACCCTGTCTCAAAAAACCAAGAACAAAACAAAACAAAAAGACCAGCTTCCTAAAATTAAAAACTCAGTACAGTCAAATAAAGACAGAAAATTAAGATGACACAAGAACACAATTGATAAAACAAGTTAGCTCATCTTGCAAAAGTTTTTGTTTGTTTTCGTTTTGGTTTTGGTTTGCTTTAGTTTTTAGTCCCGTGTTAGTTTCTAAAGCTAGGCAGCTGGCACTAGCCTGTGCATAAGCATGAGAGTTAAAACAATGCTTTGCTATTTTTTGTAAGTCTCAATAATCTATGTCTGCTTAAACAGGGCCCAGTGTAGCAGAACAGAGCCACAGGGTTGGGGAGGCATGAACACTTTTAGAGTATTTCCACAGTGAATATAGAAGGAAAAAAATGTAGTGTTGAAAACCTTGAGAGCAGCAGTAATAAAAAAGCCATCAATATCAGGGTGGGAACTTTGAATGGAAGTGAACTAGGCAAGACATCTAAGGGAAAATCTGGGTCAGCTCTAATCAAAATCTTTAGAATCCAAAGTTGGCAGGGAACATATTAGCAGGTTTTATAAATGTGCATTCGGATTTTTAATTACTTTTTAAAAAACAGGCTTACTTTTTAATATGTGGATCAATTTGGATGCTATTGTACATGTGCCCAAAGTGACTACTTTATTATTTCATTTCATTTTATTGCATTTTGTGTCAAAGGGAAACATAATTGATTCCTTGAAGCTGAATATTCTCTCAGATAAAATATGTAGTGAAGAAAAAAATAAAGGACAGACAAATGTGGCTCTTTATCTTTCTGCAGACTTCCAAACTCTTTTTTGAATGATAAAACCTGCTATAAGACAGCAAGCTGGCAAACAATGCCACATGCCATTTTTCTGAAGCTCAGTTGTCAATTTCATTTTGATTATGAGAGTAAACAACCAACCTGCTCAATTGTTGTTTAGAGGATTCTAAGTCGTGCCAGTTTCCCAAAATCTTGCAAATGAATCAGCAAACAACTCTATATTAAAATTTAAATGTAAGAGAAGCATAAAAATGATAGAAATGTTTTAACATATTGAAATCCAACAACGAGAAAAATAAGGTGTTTAAATTATTATAGTGAAATCTTCAGTGGTAACCTGTCTTTTCCTGAAATATAGTGATTTATTGTTACCCTGACAGTAAAAGCACAGATTTCTTCCATCAGTTCCTAACTGCATTTTCATGTAACCATAGTGAGTATTATCTCCTATGGTTTGATAATTCATTGTCACTTGGTTCTGTTTTGCTATAGGTAAACCACTGTGTTAGTTAGACTCTTGTTGTTGTTGGTTTTGTTTGTTTTGTATTGTATGGGGGGGTGGCTAGAGTGCTCTGAGAAGAAACTCTGTTGAGAAAATCCTTATCAGGTAGCCTGTGAGTACATCTATGGGGCATTTTCTTGACTGATAACAGATATGGGATGGCGAAGCACATTGGATAGTGTCTGGTGGCCCTGGATGTTTTAGTCACTGCTCCATTGCTGTGAAGATACATTATCATGACAGCAACTCTTATAAAAGAAACCAATTAATTGGGGCTTCTTTATAGTTTCAGAAGTTTAGACCATTATTTCCAAGGTAGGAAACCTGTTGACATGCAGCCAGACATGGTGCTGGAGGGTAGCAGAAGGTTGTGTACCTAGATCTTCAGGCAACAGAAAGAAAGCCCACTCTGGGCTTGGAATGGGCTTTATCAAACATTGAAACTCATCTCAGGTAACAAATTTTCTCCCTGAAGGCCACACCTACTCCAACAAGGCTTTACTTCTTATCCCCTCCCATGTATCACCACAACCTAATGACTAAGAATTCAAATATATGAGTTAGTGGAGATAGTCTGATTCAAACCACCACATTCTACTGTCTGGCTCCCATAGAACTGCAGCCATATCACAATGGGAAATTCATTTTGTCTAACTTCAAAAGTCCCCATAGTCTATTGCAGTCTCAACACAATTTTAAAGTATAAAATCTTCTTCTGAGACTCATGGCAATCTCTTAACTGGAGTCCCACGTAAAATCAAAATACAAAGTCAGGTCATGTACATCCGACCTTAAAGTCGATACAGTACCACTCCAAAAGGGAGGAAAGCTAAGGGAGTGAGGTTTGACTTAAGCAAGACCTAAAACAGTAGGACATACTCCATCCTCTCTATCGCCATGCCTAATATCAAAGGGCTCTTCATATCTCCAACTCCTTTCAGATTTGTTCACTGCAACACAATTTTCTTTTTTAGTGTAATTCCATATCTAGTCTGCTGCATGTGTTCCATGGTTCTGGCCTCTTCAGCCCCTTGGGGTCTACAAGGCAATCCACAGTCAGATTCTGTTAATAAGCAGCCTTGTCAAGTATATCATAGCAATACCTGACTCCTGGTACCAACATTTGTAGTAATCAAAGCTTTATTGTTGTTAAGGAACACCATGACTATAGCAACTCTTTTAAAAGAAAGTATCAGCTTGGGTTAGTTTATAATTTCAGAGGTTTTATTCTACTTTCACCATGGCAGGAAGTATGGTTCTGGAGAAGAAGCTGAGAATTCTACACCTGAATTCATGGACATTAGGATAGAAAGAGACACCAAATCTGACTTGGTCATTTCAAAACCCAAAAGCTCACTCCATAGTCACACTTCTTCCAACAAAACCACCCCTGTTCCAAGAATCCACACCTCCTAATTTCTGTCAAATAGTGTCACTCCATAATGACCAAAAATTCAAATCTATGAGCCTATGGAGTCCATTACAATTCAAACCATGACGTTGGGTATATAAAAATGCAAATTAAGCAAGCCATGAGGAACAAGCCAGTGATCAAGACTCTTCTATGAGGTCTGCATCAGTTCCTGCCTACACGTTCCTTTTTTGAGTTCCTACTCTAACATTTCTTAATGATGGATTGTAAAATATAAACTGAAATGTGTCCTTTCTTTTTCAACTTGTCCATGTTCCTTATCCCAGTAATAGAAACTAAGCTAAGACACTTTCCTAGCTCCTGTTCTTTTTCTGGTTTTCCATTTATCCTGGAGATATGTTTATCCTAGGCCGTACTTACCCATGAATCTGGAACCTTCTACCTCTACCTCTAGAATTCTGCCACTATGCATGTATGCCATCCCACCCAACCTAATAGCTGGCTCTATTTCAATATATTAAATAAAGCCAACATAGTAACAAAAATCTTGTTCAAATAAAATTTTATTCACAGATGCTAGGATATGAGGTCCTGGATTTGATCCAGTACACATATAGTAGCCCTTTGTGAAGCAAATGTGTTGTGTCAGCACGGAGGATACGGGGATAATAGACCTTGCTGCCCAGCCTATGAAGCCAAATCCATGAGTTTCGGTTACCTTGAAAGACAGATTTGAAGAGGCCACTTCCTGTATTGTGGACCTCACGAAACATCAGCTATTACAGTCTGAGTTCTGATCTCTCCTCTTCAACTGGAGGAGATCTCTGTGAGCAACTGCCCTAAATAGAGCCTGAGGTATCGCATGATAGGCTGAGAAGCAGTGAGATTCAATGTTATTGTTCCTTCTGAGATCAAGCTTCTCCGTAGCACATTCTCTAATACAAGTCATCAGGATTATTGCATACAGATAAACAAGAAGGCGTGGTTTATGGTATGTTGCTGAATGAAAGATGTGGGTTTCACCAATCTCAGGCTGTAAATATCTGGGACAAGAAAGATACTCTGGTGGATGTTTTTTCTGCAAGCACTATCAGCATCCACACATGGAGCAGAGCATAAGGCTTTTCCATTCACTTCTGGGTTTGTGATTATGGTCTGTGACACAGCTGTGCCCATGTGACAACACCTACACTCAGGATTTCACACACTCAAGAATCCCTTCAATGCCCCACAGTTCTCATCTTCAGTAAATGGAAAGAAAATTAGCTGCATTGTTTAATATACTCCATTAATTATAAATAACACAATTATCTTCTGTAATGCCAAGGCGATATCCTATCATCTGTGTTTGCTGAAGGAACGTTTCGTAATTCCATCCTAGGATTTATGTGACAATCCCTTTTCCCTCTGTAGTCAAAGCTAATATGGAATAGTAATTCAATTAGTGAAATATCCATATCTGTTTTCACTGTTTCCTCTGGATTTCTCAGAGGCCTCATTATAGGAGCATTATCTCTGTCAGGGACCTAATTATTTGTCTTCATATTCTAAGCAATTTACCTTTCATCTTTAATCGTGGCTTCCTTGAACCTTTTCGTCTGTTGTCCTCACTTCAGTTTCCTGTAGCTCATGTTAGGTCATGCCATCCGTGTGCATTTTCATGTCAGGCTTTCCCGTGCTTTTTTATCCGTGGCTCCCTCACAATTACTATCGATCACTTTTCACCTCCAGCATATTTATATCTCCAAAGTACATCTTGTTATTGAGCATCTTTTTAATTAGCTCAAGTTTTTTCTTTCTGCCCTTCCTCATATTCAGGGGCATCTGGCTAGGAATCCACTTTTTATATTTAAAATGCATCTAATTGAGCATAATTCATGTTTCACTTTAAAATGTTCACCACTTAGGAAAAAAAAAAAAAAAAACGGATTTTGAGAAACCATACGTTTGGCTTTCTTTAGATAACAAAGGTGTCCTGCATTTAGCATATGTTTCTGTCTTAAAACATGAAACATTTAGTCTAACATTCATCCCACAACACATGTGTTAGACTCAGAAAATAGCAGTGCTTGATCTGGATAACAAAGATGGGACCAGAGGGAGTTTATTCTCCCTTAGTGTTATGGAGAAGTAGCACAGCGTATCCAGTCTTCTTGTGTAACTTTGGGGTGTTCTTCACTTGCTGTAGGAGCTACTTGCTTCTTTCGAGTATTTTATGCCCTGGTTCCTAATTCTTCTCTTTTTACTTTCCTTCCTTTCTTCCATCTTCTTTTCCTCCCAACTTATTTTCTTTCATGTTATCATCATCTTATATCAGTTCTCTAGGGAAATATGCCTCATTTAATATATGTGGAAACTGTAATGGAACCAGAATGCTGAAGTTATATGTCAACAATAGGAAATACATATAATCCGTCCTAATTCCATGTGATTCCTTTAGCAGCTACTATGTACTATTGGAAAAATAAAACTAATACATTTTAATAAGTGTAATTTTGTGAAAATGTCATCATCTATCAAAGTAAATGGGGCATCTTCATTGACTAATTAAGCTTCATCTTGAACAATATAGTCACAAATGTTTAAGCAACATGAAATATACATAATGAAGAAAAACTCAATACAACATCGCCAATGGAAAACTGAGACCTTGG
The DNA here is from genome assembly GCA_019843815.1 of Montemys delectorum. Taxonomy (NCBI): domain Eukaryota; kingdom Metazoa; phylum Chordata; class Mammalia; order Rodentia; family Muridae; genus Montemys; species Montemys delectorum. The sequence continues at coordinate 21,676 of JADRCD010231133.1, forward strand.
TTAAAATTTTCTTCATTTTAGCACATTAGCATTCTACCTGTTTAAAGCAGTGTTTTCCTTGATCAATAATAATAGTTCTTTATAAATTAAAAGAACTCATGTGAAATATGTATTAAAGTGATAGCATTATTCTAACCAAAGTATCCAGCCATTCATGCGTGTGCTTGATCATTCATCGGTCATTCATGAATGATTGATTTACCAACTAGTAATTCACAAAGTCTTGGTAATTCAATGAGAACTTACCAAAGCAGCTTTAAAAACAATGTCTGACTTCCCTAGTACACTATCTGCATTTTTCTACATTCAACTCTACAAAAAGAAAAGGAAATTTGTGCACACAATAGTGTGACCTCCCCAATTATGATCTACAAATTTCTTTTTTTAAAAAAACATTTATTTGCAATCCTTTACTACACACATGCTGCCAAAACATTGTCCCACCATGTTTAGTCCTTGGTTGGTGGTTGGGTCCCTGGGAGCTCTGAGGGTACTAGTTAGTTCAAATTGTTGTTTGTCCTAAGGGGCTGCAAACCCTTCAGTTCCATAGATCCTTTCTCTAACTCATTCATTGGAGATTGTGTACTCAGTTCAATGAATGGCTGTGAGCCTCGACATCTGTATTAGTCAGGTATTGTCAGAGCCTCTCAGGAGATAGCTATATTTAGGCTGGCTTGTATAGGAGGAAAGGACCTCGGCCTTGTGAAGGTTTTGTGCCCCAGTGTAGGGGAATGCCAGGGCCAATAAGTGGGAGAGGGTGGGGTGGCAGGCATGGGGAGGGGAGAGGCAACAGGGGTTTGTTCTTGTTGTGTTTGTTTGTTTGTTTTTTGGGGGGGGAAACTGGGAAAAGAGAAATTTACATTTAAATAAAGAAAGTATCTAATAAAAAAGACATTTATTTATTATTATAGTTAAGTACACAGTAGCTGTCTTCAGACACACCAGAAGAGGGCATCAGATCTCATTATGGGTGGTTGTGAGCTACCATGTGGTTGCTGGGATTTAAACTCAGGACCTTTAGGAAGAGAAGTCAGTGCTCTTACTCACTGAGCCATCTTACCAGCCCCAAATTTCTTAATTATTAATTCTTTTGACATTTTCTAACCAGAAAGTCATATATACATTTTAAAAGAAATCTAGATTTCTGGTGTAGGGGAATGTCAGGACAGTGAAGTAGTAGTAGGTGGATGGGTGGAGGAGCATCCTTATAGAAGTAGGGGAAGGGGTTGGGGTAAGGGTTATACAGAGAGGAAACTGGCAAAGGGAATAATATTTGAAATGTAAGTAAATAAAATATTCAATAAAAAAGAAACCGAGTAAAATGCAATTCATCAATGTTCAAGTGGTAATAGGAAGATCTTTTAAAACTGCATACTTTTAATTTTTATGATTGATTATTTGTAGTATGAACTATATTTATGAGGGCATAGTAACCCTCATATAGTTATGTGCTCTGAAAAGCTGGAGTGAGGTTTATATGGAGTAAATAGCCTTGAATTCTCCTTAAGGATATTTTGTTCCTAGTAATTCCAAGTCCTTTAATAATAGGTTTTCCGGCAAATGTAATCAGTTCCTAAGAAAAATGGAGAGGAAGGGTTATTCCTACTACATATTTATTATGGTATTGAGATTCTATTTTCTAATTATAAGAAAATGTATTAAAACAAATATGAGCTTTTATTGAAAACATTATTAAATTATATTAGGGTTGTTAAAAGTTTTGAAAGCAAAAAGATAAGGCATATATTTTTCTATAACTAAGCAATGCATTCTAGAGTTTCAAAGAAGCCTAGGTGACTACATCAGAGAACAAAAATATTTCCCAACATAGAAACAGTGAAAACCATGGTGATAATGATTATCTCATGTTCTTAAAGGAATAAATTCTTAAAACAAGAGGGAAACTGTGAATATTGGACACCCATGCCTCTTCCTACTCACTTAGAAAATAGCAATACACCTATAGTGATGAGACAGAAGTTGATTCCTTGAAAAAAAAGAATTTCATATCTACAAGTCTGGAATGCCACAGTTAATACATCCTAGGAGCATAGGCATTCTCACAATATGAATTTATTATAAAGAAAAGTAAAGTGTATCAAATAGATCATGACTTTGGGAAAGAAAAATGTAAATGAAAAATGAAGTTGTTTTGAATCTCCTGTCTTCTGTTTGTTCCAGGGATTCCTACTGCTCTCAGATAAGGCACCCAGCTCTTTGAGCATACCTCGTTGACAACAGCTTCTGAGTAAATGTTGAACACAAAAAGATTATTTACTGACTTCTTGACTGATGCCAAGAAGCACTTGCTGACAGGAGCCTGGAATAGCTGTCCCCTGAGAGGCTCTGCTAGAGCTTGACCAATACAAATGTGGACATTTACAACTAAACAATAGATTGAGCATGGGGACCCCAGTGGAGGATTTAGGGCAGGACTGAAGGAGCAAGGTGGGGAAATGATAGGGGATTTTCACAGGGGAAATTGGGAAGGGGGATAACATTTGAAATGTAAATAAATAAACTAATCTATAAAATTCAAGCAAAGCCGTTTACTACATAAATGAGAAGAGAAATTTAAATCCGAAATCCACGACTTGTGCAATAAATTAGCTAAAACATCCAGCCAATAATAACTGCTGACACGATACTTAGTGGTTTCAGGAACTTCTTACCAACACTATTTTAATCTTAAAATGCTCACAGGTATGAAGCATACTTATAGCTCTTATGAATAAGAATATGATGGCATATAGTAAACTTACCTATGAGGATGAGTGACATCACATTCGTGGATAATTTACTGATCCTGTACTCAGTGGACATGAGCACTATCGATGTTGTTTAAGCAATAGAAAGCTGAGAGTCAAGACCTAACAATGTCAAAGATTTCATTATTTTCATATATCAAAGAAAAAAGTAACTTTAGTGCTCGAGGCCGACACCCTGACCAACAGGGAAGAAGGACCAGCACACCACTTCCTTCCAGCAACAGTTTACTCAGGAATGACTTGCTTAACGGTTACAGCAGAGTGGCTCCGAGCCCCACCAGGAGTCTGACTATATACCTTTCGTAGGACCGCCCATGAGCCCATACCACGTTTCACACAGTCATAGCAAGCACCATCATGTAGGAACCCTCGATCAAGGGCAAAATTACAGCTAATAGAAATGGCACTCACTCTACTGGGTGCAATGGGCTAAGCCCTCCAGGTGCAAGAGCTGAGTACCAAACGCATGCTGAACACCCATCCCAAGTGCAATGAGGTCAAGCGACCTCCTGGGGTGCAAGGGCTGTCCAGAATGTGGATATGGCAATGGGGTGAACACTATTGCTGCTTTAATGCCATCAGCCAGGCTTGTGGAGAAACACCAGCCTCAATGGCCTGGAATGCACGCACCACCAGGGCCCTTTCTCGTCTCTGCATTTTCACCATCCGACATATGCAAAACAGGTAGAGTACGTAGGCACCTATTAAGGCAACAGCCAACACTCCTATGCCTGCCCATTCTTTCAGATGGCTCATGGCCTGGGAGATCCAGGCTGCTATTAGTAGTAAAGAATCGAGGAAAAACTCGAGCATCGTGCATCACGGGCATTGGAATCAGGAACACCAACAGAATTCCCCATCTCGGCTCCGCTTCTCCCTTTCTCATCATCGCCAGCCAGATCACCGTCAGCAGCAGGAGGATCTTCATTTTTCGCCTTCCTCACTAGACGTTCCGGCACCCACACTGGATCCTGCTGGTCCTGTGGGAAAACACAGACAGAGCCTCGTGCCCATGTCAGCACGGGATCAGGTCCCCTCCAGGAACCTGTCAAGATATCTTTCCACTTTACCATGCCTCGTGGTGGGCCATGGGAATCACAATGTCTGCCTGCTGC
>JADRCD010231134.1:0-27646 GCA_019843815.1 Montemys delectorum
AGTGTTTTTAAAACTTTATTTTTAGCTGACCTCATTCCTATTAAACAAAACAAAACAAACAAAACAAAAGCTCCAAACAAAAACAGCCTTTGAAGGCAATTACAATAACACGGTGGAACAATTTGCACTATGCCACCAAAGGTATCTTTTCCCAGAGACACTGCTCTGGTGGACAGCAGCGTTAAGCAGGCCTGCTTTCAGGCTGTCTGTGTTACCGCCATATCTGCCCATGGCTTCGTACCTGCCTAACACCCTGCCGCAGACATCCCTCTGCCTCAAAATTCCCCAAGCTCAAAACTAGTATGCTGCCTCTTCTGTCAGACATAGGGTTTTTCCTTAGTAGAGTGGAGAGAACCATCAGTTGTGTGGGTCCAATCTGTAGCATAAACTTCCTTAAAATACTAGGAATCGTGTCTTTACAGTTTTTCCTCCATTTGGGTTTGTGTTTCTCAAGTGTTAAACTTGCAGGCAATCTCACTCTATCACATCAAAGGTCAGATCAGTAAGCTTTCACCTTGAAAATTAACTTTAGCAAATATGAGATTTATAGACTAATGGAAATTATAGCAATCCACATATTTAAAAGGCTTGGAACACAAGCATAAATAAATGCTCTGTCTTTTGATGGAATCGCAACGCAACAACAAATGTGCAGTTTTATAAATGTTCCTTCTGAATTAGATTTTGGCTTTGAATTTGCCCCATACCCAGAAGCAAATAATCACATTTGTGGAGGGTTGAGGATGATGATAAAGGCACTGTCTCTCTGTGGCTTTAAAAACCATTTTATGAATTCTGAATCCTTGCTTTTTATGACCGATACTCTCAGTTGTTTTTTCTTTTCAGGAGGCAGCAGGAATCTTCGTGCTCAGTTGCTGGAGTTGGTACAGCCTGTCATCTGCTTTTGTAGCCAAAAGATCTATATTTGGAAAGGAGTCAACAAACTTCAAATTGTAATTGTTTTCTCTGCCAAAATAAGCAGGGTGCTGCAGAGGCTCTGACAGCTGTGCCTTGTCCTGAAGGACAATCTTTCACAAGGAAACAATAGGAACATTTACCTCTATCACGCCACATGGCCTGGGAGTGTGCGTGATCATTTAAAACAGCATACAGAATTGTGAATAACTTTCCTAGGAAACGACAACATGAAAGATTTTTTTTCCTTTCCTGTTTAAGCTTCTAAAAATCATGAAAACATTTTTGCCCAAGTGTAGAGATAATTGTGGGTGGATCAATTTTAAGTGTGTTGGAGCAAAGTTATGAAGAATTGTTTTTCCAGTTTTTTTTCTTTTGCAGAGCTTATTTGATTTGATGACACAGCTGGAATCTTACCATTTTCATCCTTTTGGTAGTCAGTTACAATAAAGGGTCTATTCTGTTACACTGTTTCATTTTCAGACTGAAGCTTAGAATGCTTTGTGCAGCTGTTCGTGACTCTTAGCTTCAGAATTAAGTTTTGCATTTTGACAAAATGGGTTTCTGAAAAGAGGAGTCACAGCTCAAACTCATACTTTCCTTATGCACGTGGTGGGAGGGAGCGTAATATGAACAGTCTGCAAGCTAAAACAGGGACGCGTTCTTCTCTAAAAGCGTGCTTCTGCTGGGCATGCTGCAACTCACAATGTCTCCAAAGTTAAACTAAGTGTGGCCTTGACTGGTAAGAACTACAGAGTTATTACAAAGTGCCCTTTATGCCTTCGATCTCCTTGCTATTTTGTTTAAGAAATGTACCAAGATACCTAGGTCACAATCTCAGAGTTTAATGTCATTGGGTGGGTCCTAGGTAGTTAGCCTCAGGTGAGGACTTCCTGTCTGAGTCACAGCTGGCAGATGATGTCCCATGCTCATGAGGTACAAGGGTCAGAGGGAGAGAAAAGTGGCACCAGGCTTGCTCCTTTACAAGCTTACATGGCTGATTGCTTCTGTAGTGAGTGTTTATTATTTTTTTTTTGGAGCAGCTGGAACCCCCCATGTCCTGCAACTCCTTCTATTTTTCAGTACTATCTCTTCGATGGCGTTTGGGGGGTGGGGCACAGCTTTTCCCTTTCTAACCTTAGGACAGTTGCATGATTTGTTAATGGCATCATCTAGCAAAAGGAGGGCTCTCTGCCCTTGTATTTGTCGGTGTTCCTGTCTTTTCCGTAGTTCTCTAACAGTGACAAGCTCAATGCTGAGAATTTTTGGGCATATCGTTACTGAGTGCTTGGGCATCTCATGGGTAGACTACATAGCGATTTTTCTTTTTTTTTCTTTTTGTTTTCTGGGTACTTTTGACCTGAGGATGCCCAAGCTTTCTCTTCTTAGGACTGGCAACCCTCTACCATTTTCTGAAGTGTCAGAAACTCCAGTATGCTCAGTGGTCCTTGCATTTTCTTCCCAAGTACCCAGAACTACATAGTGTGATCTGGTTGGGGTTATATTTTGAAAGATCAAAGTTGAATGGCCCTACCTCTTGACCTATGGAATTCTGCTTTTCTACAAAGCGGTGTGTTGGGATACATCAAAGATGGCCTGCTTTCTCTGCTTTCTTAAGAGAAAAGTTAGGGAAAAGCATAGATGGCAACGGAGGAGAGAAAACACAAGAGGAGGCTACGAGTTAATGCCTCACTCTTACCTCTGTGAAGTGGGGCAATTAAGCTGTCTATGCTTTGCTATCCTTCTTTGCTCGCTAGAAGACTGGTGCCTGGAACGTGCACTTAGACACACTATCTGAGGGAGATTAAGAGTCTTAACTTTCTGAGACAGCAGAGGCTAGGTGCAGAGAAGAATGGTCTCGTGGGCCACACTATTAGAAGTTTTACCCCTGAGCTAGAAATCAGAAAATATAACTGAGAAGGAACTGGGAAAAAGAATTAATTCAGACATCTGGGGTGGTTATAATCAATTCTCTGCTATGATAATTGAGGATATCATTTATTTGGGTGAATGTGCCTGTTAGAGTGTAAGTTTCTTTGTCTATACAATGGTAACAAAGACAGTAATACCACCTTGTAGGTTGAGGATGAGATATGGGTGAGAATGTACCCTATGGGTCAGATTGCTTTCATAAGTAATAGCCACTTTCGGAGTTTCACTGTCTAATCATTTTAGGCCACGTGGGCACATCTCAAGCCATGCCCATTTGGAATATATCAATTCCACTTTGGGAAATTTTGTGATAGTTTTGTGTCTTTCTGATATTATAAAATGAATTTCTCATGAAAACCTCCCTTTGTAGATGTACAAGATTCATAGTTCCTGTTGCTTGGATCTTTAAAAGTCTAAATGAAAAAATACCCTACTCGTGTAGGTTTCTGACTTCCGAAAACACTAATGACTGATATAGGAAGCAGAAGTGGAGATCTGTCATAGCCACAGAGACACCACAGCAAATCAAAGATCTAGGAATCCAAGTTTTCTAAAGGTTAGAAATGCTCATAATATCAAAGATTATGGGGATCTACAGTAATGACCAGTGCATTAAAATTAGTTCAATCTTGACTACTGGGATCCCCTATAATCAAGTCCAGAAAGCATTTTACCCAAGTAGATAAAGTACTATTAAGTATGCATACTAGTTAAATATGTATAAATCTATATTCTTGGCAATAGACTAATTAGTAGTTTGTAAAAGTCTCAATGAAGCAACCTATTGTTTATTTCTACATTTATTAGTATATTTCCATTGATAATTACTTAGCTCAGCAAAACACATTTTTAATATTATGCATAAGTATACAATTAAATCAATTTCTTTCAGTTGTCTTCAGAATTGAGATTGTAGGTGGGTCACTCAAATTGACCTATTGTCATCACTTACCTTTTCTTTTGATATAGTTACATTTAACTGTATATATGTACAAAGAGAGCAGAGTAAAGTTAGATCACATACATACATACATACACACACACACACACCACCACCACCACCACCACCACCACCACCACCACCACCACCATTACCAGCAGATGTAACAGTAATGGTAGTATATCTAAGAAGGGGATAAGCTCATGTCATAGACACAGCTGACTGACTTTTGGAGATTATTTATTAAGGCTTAATGAAAGATACTGAGTGATTTTTAAAATTTTTATAGAGTAGAAAGATGGAGGCTTTAAAGTACAGTTCTTGCTCTATTGTTATTTTCTTCCCAAGAACAAATAAAAGTACCAAAATAATTTTATGGTGACTAGATTTTGAGTATATATCTTTAAAAAAACAATGAAGTCCTCCTCAAATGGGTCGTGTTGCCAAGTACCCCAGGAATACTAAAAATATAACACTTGAAATGTTTCATGTAGTTGCTCTTTATATCCCATATGTTTCTATCAAGTGTGTTCAATAAAGCATCTGAGCCACTAAAGCCAATTTGGCTTGTATAGCAAGGAGATAAATTCAATTGCCTTCTTAGTTACTAGAGTGGACGCTGGAGAGGAAGGAAGAACAGTGCAGGGGAGTCTCCGGAATGAAAAACTGGTCGCATACAAGAGTTACAGGAAGTGGTCTGAACTGCTTGAGCATACTTGATCTAAACATGGACAATCTAAACATGACAAAAGTTACCATACAATAGCAAGAAGGGTATTACATACTTGAGAGAACATGTGGGGATTTTTTCCGTTAGCAGCAACTTACATAATGATGTGTGTATATGTGTACGTATGTATGTGTGTCTATGTGAGAATGGAAGATAAGGAAAGGTCAAATTATTTTAATCTCCGTAGTGACATCATAGTCTTAATTCAGAATACGATAGAATACAAAACAAATAGTTTCATTTTTTTTTTTTTGGTTCGTTTACACATACTATTGGAAATGTGTTACCTGAACCATGTGAATGTCAGTCAATGTGTACTGATGTAGATATTGATAGACATTATGGTGGCTCATTATGGAGGTTTTTAGAGTCTACTAGCCAGTTTTGTAGTGGGGGCACAATACATATCACTGCATTTCATAAGCATAGCAGATAAAGAAGTCATGTAGTCTCTATCTTGATAATACAAAGCACAGTAGCCAAGATTAAAGACATTTAAAATGTTTCAAACATTATTATAGATTGTGAGAGTCTCCTGATAGCCTAAGAATTTTTAATTGGGAAAAAAAATGATGAGTTTCTGTATTTCACTTCCTAAGAGCACGTACAATCTTTAACTTTTTCTGGTGTCTATCTGCTGTGGCAAGAGAGAAATATATCAAGTCATGTGATTCCATATTTTAAAATCATGCCCATTATTGTTAAATCAAACCATTTTCACACCTTGAACAATGTTACATAGTAGACACTCACCACATACTAGGAAAGAACAAAGTCAATTGAAAAAAAACTCATTGCAACGTGAGAACCATAAAACTAGGCAAGATTAAAATATTGTAGCAACAATTGCCTTATAGCAGTTGACAGGATTAAGTAGCTTTTTATTAATAAACATCTCCATGAGCCTCAGCCAGAGTTTAAAGATCTCTCATTTGAATATTTTCATTAGCAAACTCCCTGTACCATAGTGGAGTATAGCATTATGAAAACTCGGTGGTTGTGAAGTAAGCCTTTCTTCTGCTCACTGGATGCCATGCTTGTATCTGCATTAGGAACTCTTCTTCTGGCTGACCAAGCTGACTCTGTTTCCTGTTTCTTCTCTTTCTTAGACAAGTATCCTTGTTAAGGGATCGATCCTGGGGTAGTGACTGGGAAGAAGAAATACCTACACAGAGTGAGCTCATGTGGGAAATCCTTAGGGCATTGAAGGTGTTCTTTATCACAAGGGTTGTGTAGATGGGCAGGTATGTCTACATTAAGTGGATATTTTGGGTATGCATGTATTCAATAGTGGCCTAGCTAGAGTGTATGGCAGTTCTGTTTTTAAATGAGTTACATTCTCGCCACTAGTATAGATGAATTTCCCATGCCCTGCATTGTTAACAGTGTTTACTATTTTCCCTCCCTGGTGATAATCATTCTGAATGGGATAACGTGAATTCCCAGTGCAATTTTGCTTAATGTTTTGGTGACAGCCAAAGATGTCGAGCACTTCATCATGTATTTATTGGGCATTGGTAGTCTTCATGTAAGAAGGGGTTGTTCAGCTATTTGTTGTACTTTTTTATATATTTACATATTCTGGATAGTGATTCCTGGCTGAGTAGCTGACAAAAAATTTCCCTATTCTGTGGGATGTATCTACACTGTGCAAATTATTTCCCTTGTGTGCAGCACTGTTAAACATGAGCCAATTCTGCTGACTAATTCCAACTTTAGTTTTAATTTTTCATCCTTATTATGTGCATGTGCATGAAATGAATGAGTTTTTTTGGCATATGTGTCCTAACACATGTTTGGAGGTAAGAGGAAAACTTTGTAAGTCATCTCTCTCCTCCCGCCCTTACCTGGGTTCCAAAAATCAAACTCAGGTAGCCAGGCTTGTTTGACAAATACCATTAATCACTGAGCACTCTCACCTGAGCAAGCTCACCAGCCTCATTCTTGCATTAAAATTTTTAAAATTAAAATATAATTACATCTTACTTCTTACCCTCAAAAATTCATGGCCTCGTCTTCTTTAACCTGTTATTTCTGGAGCTGTTAGGGTTATATTGAGATTGTCACTGTCTGTATTGTATTAATTATGAGACATGGGAAGATCCATCCCACTAAAGGCGGGAGCATTCCTAAGCAAGACAATCCTGTATACATGTGGAGAAATCAGCTAAGTACCAGCAAGCAAGCATACATGAGTATATGGATCTCTTTTTGCTCTTGACTGAAGATGTGATAGAACTAGGAGTTTGCAGTTCCTGCCACCTTGCCTACTGTGGTGGACAATGACCTGGAACTGTGGACTATGATAGACTTCTTTCTCCCCTATGCTGCCTTTTGTCAGGATATTTTATCACAGCAACAGAAATGAAATTAGAACACTGATGTAAGGTTGCAGAGGTGGTCCCTCACAATCCTGTGCTAGCGGTTGCTATCTTTCACTTCTCTGTGTTCATTTTTAAAGGAGACATACTCTTTATTCTGTTGATTGTTAACTTCATGATTATTAGTTTTGACACATGATCTTGCTTTGTGCCCCAAGCTGACAGAAAAATCTCCTCCTTGTGCTTCTGGAATGTTGGATTTAGAGCTGTGCCATCATATCCTGTTGGTCTTTTTGTCTCTGTTTTATTTCATTCTGCTTTGTTTTAATTCCTTCTACTAAATTCTGCATTTGTTTTGTTTTCATTTTTCTAGGATCTGGGAATTCATCTTTAAGTTGTTCATTTGAAATCTTTTATTTTTGACATAGATATCCATCTTACAGTTTATTCTGCTGGATTTCACATGTTTTGGTATATTCTGCTTCCATTTATTTTAAGGACAATTTTAGGTTTTCCTTTTGACTTCTTCAGTGAGCCTTTCCTTATTCAATTGGCTTCCATGTGCATTTATAATGTTTTGATTATGTTTATTGATATATAACTCTATTTTATTGTGCCAAGAAAAGATGCCTGATATACTTTTGATTTTCTTGTATTTATTGAGACTTCCTTTGTAGCTTACTATTGGTCTATTTTTTAGGGACAGTATCACTTACTGGTGAAAAGATTGCATGTTCTAAAACTGAGGAGTGAAATGTTCAAAATTTTCTCTGAATGTTTGTTAGGTCCGTTTGATTTATGGTATAGTATACTTCTAACAGTTTCGTTGATATTTTTGTCTGCATTGTCTCTCTGTTGGTGAAAGTAGGGTGTTGATGTCCTCAAATATTTTTGTATTGAAACCAATTAATCCCTTTAGATTTAATGATGTTTTGTGAAATTGATTGCTACTGCACTATTTATCATCATCATTTATCATTTTTATGTCTTATTGAATTAACCCATAAATAATTACCTTCATCACCTTTTAACATTGCTAGACCCAAATCTATTTTATTTTATATAGATATAGCTACTTCTGTTCACATGTTTGCCTACCCCTTTCCTGGATTATCTCTTTTAATCACTTTTTTTTGGTCTGTATGTGTCAGTAAAATAGGAATGTGTCTGTCTGTCTGTTTTTATGTATTATGTATGTCTTTGTATGTCTCTCTCTTTCTTTATATGTGTGAATTTCAAACATATAACTTGGTTCTTTAAATCCATGTTGGCACTCTATATTCTTTATATTTATAGTAGGTTATAGTGTTTTGGATAAGAAATGTTCCATGTATTTCCAGGTATTTTAATGTTCGATCCCCAGTTGGTACTACTAATTTTGGAGGCTTAGGAGGTTTGGTGTTGGTAGATTAGAGGAAGCATGTCTCTGGATGCAGGCTTTGAGAGTTAAAGATTCTGCGGGTTTTTAGTTCACTTCCTTGTCTTATGCTTGGAGTCCAAGATAAGAGCTCTCATCTTTTTGTTCCCATCACCACGCTTCCATTCTACCATCATGGATATTAATGTTTTGGTACCATAAGCTGAACCAACCCCTCTCTTCTATAAAGTTCTGTGAGTTAGTGTTTTCTTAGAGCAATAGAAAAGCAACTATTTACTCTTAATATACCAACAATTTAAAAATAACCTATTAAATTTGATGTCTGTTATTCTTTTACTTTTATCTTCAGCATTGTGATTTAGCAATTTACTTTTAGACCTGTTTTTTCTCTTTTGTGTATCTTTTTTTTTTCAGCACATTTTATACTTTTATGCAATTTTATGTTGGTGTGTATCTTTCTTTTTTCCTTCTTGTGTTTCTGTTGTGAAATCTGATGTAAGTCTAATATGATTATCATTAAATGTGATTTAAATCTATTCTTTTCATGTTCTAGAACTTTCGCTTTGCCTTATACTTTCAAGTCTTTGATTATAATGTGCCATGCAAGATTCTGTACTGATTATGTTTGTTTGGAATCCTGTGGCCTCTTTTACTTAAATTGAGTTTTTCCAAAGATTAATGATGCTGTCCTATGAGATTGAACACAATTTTTTATTTCTATCGAATGTATCTTATGTTTCCTACAAATAGCTCCAAAAACATTTGTGTGTGTGTGCGCACACACACACACACACACTGCTTATTAGTGTTTAAAGGATCTTGAAGGCTCTTCTTGTTATTATTGTTCTTTGATTGAGATATATAAAAAAGATTAGTTTGTTTTGCTCATTAATGCAATCTTTATTTTTACTAGATATTTTCTTTATTTGCATTTCAAATGTTATTTTTCCTAGCATATACCCAGAAGATGCTCCAATATGTAACAAGGACACATGCTCCACTATGTTCATAGCAGCCTTATTTATAATAGCCAGAAGCTAGAACGAAATCATATGTTCCTCAACCGAGGAACAGATACAGAAAATATGATACATTTAAACAATGGAGTACTACTCAGCCATTAAATAACACTCAATAAATACATGATGAAGTGCTCAACATCCTTAGCCACCACCAAAATATTAAGCGAAATTGCACTGGGAATTCACATTATCCCATTCAGAATGGTTATCACCAAGGAAGGAAGACAGTAAACATTGTCAGCAATGGAGGGCATGGGAAATTCATCTATACTAGTGGCGAGAATGTAACTCATTTAAAAACAGAACTGCCATACACTCTAGCTAGGCCACTATTGAATACATACATACCCAAAATATCCACTTAATGTAGACATACCTGCCCATCTACACAACCCTTGTGATAAAGAGCACCTTCAATGCCCTAAGGATTTTCCACATAAGCCCACTCTGTGTAGGTATTTCTTCTTCCCAGTCACTACCCCAGGATCGATCCCTTAACAAGGACACTTGTCTAAACCATAGCAGTGCCCATACTAATGAGCAGCCACACTAGGAGCTGCTTTTCCACTAATAGCCATCTGGCCTTTCATAGAACAGGTGTGCATCAATGTTGGAGAAAGAAATTAAAGACTTTCTAGAGTTTAATGAAAATGAAGCCACAACGTACCCAAACCTATGGGACACAATGAAAGCAGTCCTAAGAGGAAAACTTCTAGCTCTGAGGACCTCCAAAAAGAAACTGGGGAGAGCATACACCAGCAATTTGACAGCACAACTGAAAGCTCTAGAACAAAAAGAAGCAAATGCACCCAAGAGGAATAGATGGCTGAGATCAACCAAGTGGAAACAAAAAGAACTATACAAAGAATCAACCAAACCAGGAACTGGTTCTTGGAGAAAATCAACAAAATAGATAAAACCTTAGTCAGACTAACTAGAGGGCACAGAGACATTATCCTAATTAACAAAATCAGAAATGAAAAGGGATACATAACAGAAACTGAAGGAATCCAAAAAATGATCTGATCCTACTACAAAAGCCTATACTCAACAAAATTGGAAAACCTGGATGAAATGGACAATTTTCTAGACAGATACCAGGTACCAAAGTTAAATCAGGATCAGATAAATGATCTAAACAGTCCCATATCTGCTAATGAAATAGAGTCATTAATAGTCTCCCAACCAAAAAAAAGCCCAGGACCAGATGGGTTTAGTGTAGAGTTCCATCATATCTTCAAAGAAGTCCTAATACCAATTCTCCTCAAACTATTCCACAAAAGAGAAACAGAAGGTATTCTACTCAATTCATTCTATAAAGTATTCTTTCTTAATATATTTTTATATCATCTTGTAAGGCTTCCTATGGCAATTTTGACTTATTGAGTGTGGTAGCTATTTTTCTTAACTTAAGAAAGGAAGAATTTAATTGCCATGTAATTTTAGAATCAGCCCACAGTTACTTGGTTTCATATGCTTGGGCAAGTCATCATAATAGCATGGGTATGTTCTGAAGGATAGTTATTCATGCCAGAGACAACTAATAAGGAGAAAGAAGTGGCCATGAGTAACATGTCTTCTGAGACATACTATGTTCAGCTAATCCCTAATTTTAAACTTTCAGAACTGGAAACCAAGTTTTCAGTAGATTAATATATTTGGATTATGCTTCATATTCAGATATTACACTGGTTCCTTATCACTTCTGTTTCATTATCTCTATTTGTTGAATTTCTCATGACCATCTTGAGTTGCTTTTCTAATTTAGTGGAATTGCCTGACCGTATTCTCTTGGATCTCATTCACTTTCCTTGAATCATGATTATATATATACATATATATTTTAACTGGCATTTCATCAACATCTTTTATTAAAATATCTGTTGTTACAGAACTATTATGAACACTTACAAGCAACATTTATCCTTTTTTTTTTTATAATTCTTGTTGGGCTTTATGTATCTCGAGGCCATTCATCTCTGTTCCTTTTATAATGTACAACTTATCACAAGTGGCTTCTCCTGAACAGAAGTTAGTTAGTTTACTGTGGTTGATAATCTACTGTGGCTGCATTTTCAGTTTGTGCTCATAACATTGTCTTCCTATGCCTATTTTTCTATCTCTAGAGGCCATGTGAAGGATGATACAGTTACATTGGTAGCTTAGCTCTGACGAGTATTTTGGGAGACTTGAGAGGACTACAGGCAGATGATGACATTAGAAGTGAGGGTGGTGTGAAGATGAAATTTATACCTTCAGAATCTGCAGCAGCTCAGAGAATCTGTCTTGGTTGTTTGGATGAACCATATGGAGTAGCTGTGAGTTGAGTGCAGTGGTGGCAGTGGGAGAAATGTAACAGAAAATAGACCAAGGCTCAGTGGCAGTCCCATGTTGATGGTGGATGGCGTAGTGGCTGTCTACTAAACATGTGTGTGTTGACTGTGCATATTTCCTATGGAGAGGAGCATTAGTGTCTATAGAGAGGAGATGGGACCATTTTGATCTCTGGATCAGTCTGCCTCCTCTGTTAAAGGAGTCCAACTTGCCAGGAAACTAGGCTCATGGCTGCCAGTGCATCACTCCATGCACTACCATTGGCTTCCATGTCTTACAAAACTTTTTCCTTTCTCTTGGTAGATTTCAGTGCCACATTCTCTACAATGCAATGTATTTGTTTTCTTGATACTTTTGGGGATGCAGGAGGAGGATAAGCAGGAGGATGAGAATGAGGAATAGGAGGTAGAAGAAGAAGAGGAAGAGAAAAAAATGAAGATATAAGGGCTAAGTATCGCTGTCCAACCACTTTATTATGAAATTTTTTTATGCTCCTGCTATTGGTTACCAGTTTCATGCTAATATGTTCAGAAAAAAAAACAGGCATAATTTTAATCTTGGTAAAGTATACAACATGTTAAATATAGCCCAGCTTATAAAATTCATTCATATTTAATAGAATAACTGGCACTTAAATCTTGGCCTCTGCTGTTCTCTGTTTTATTCCTTTTTTGTTTTTTACTTTACTACTTTTCTTTGACAATTTTTAATGAAATATTTTAAGAGTTTCATTTTTTATCAATTATTTTTATTTTTGGTTTATGTTTATCAACATTTTAACAGTATATTAACTCATGATCTGACATGAACTGAATATTGCAAAAATTCTGTAATTTTACTCTTATCAAGTACTTGTATTACTAATGCCATAATTTATATTTTTGTGTTGTATAATATTAGATAATGTGGCTATGGATAATTTTTGTCCTTTTGTCTACATATTTAACCTCATTAGTTAAATTCATGCTTTCCTGCTGCTGTTTTGTGTCCTCAGCCTCCACAGGAAAAGCTCCTGCTAATATTGTTTATAAGGAATTTCTCATGGTGGTCTCCACAGTTCTGTTTGTCTGAAGAGGCTTTGGTTTCACTTACGTATACAGAACAGATCAAAAGGTCACTTTGAAAATGTATCATATACATATATAAAATCATTAAAGAACTAAATTAATTAATAAAAGGAAAAAAGGAAAAATTGTTGAAGATGTTCTATGTCCTGGAGTATTAAATCTTCAGGCAAGATTTAATTCTCTATGTAAAATAAGCAAACTATCTCATTAGTATATAAATATATCCATCTCATTAGCATGCAAATTTTCTTTCATCTTTAATAAATGGTAAAATTGTATCTACACAAAAGAGTTGTTTAAAATAAATTTCTTTATGATTTATTCTAAAAAAAGAAAAAAAAGAAAATGGGAGTTGATAAAATACTAGTATATCTTTATATCTAAAATATCTATGAGGCACACAAAATCTCTTTAGCTTTAAGGAATATGGTGAATGGATGGAGAAATGAAAACTGAAGAATGATAGTTTCCAAGAGTCTTTCAGTTTTAAAAGATTTATTTTATTGTTACTTTAATTCCTTTAATATTAATTTATTTAAACAGAGAAGTTAAGAACTTCTGGGCTTTAGCCTATCACCCCAAAGAAGTCTTCTCCCCACCCCCCCAACGAAGTATATTGATGGCTTGATACAACAAACAGAAAGGCTTAAATGCCTTTCCCAATTCTAATTTCATTCATAGATGGGGTTGGGATAAATTATATATTAACAGATAATAGTCAAAGAACTTGTTTAAAGGGTAAAATTCTGTAGTTAAGTGCAGTAACAGAATAAATTGATTTAGAAACAAGTGTGAGGATATCTCTGGGTGATTTAAACTTGCTAACAAGCTTTTTATGAAAACCCAGACAATGGAAGACTATTATTCTTAGATGGTAACAAACATGAAAACACACACACACACACACACATACACATAAGTCTATATATATTATCTACATATAATTCACTTGCAGTCCTCGAGACCAACTTTGAGCTTTGCCACCTTCGTCCAAGGCAAGCAGTCCACCATGAAGATATATTGCCAGCCCTTGTTTTTTTCTAAGTGGTCTTGCTAGGTAGTATTTGTATAAACAGCTTAGGCAGAGTGTAGCGTTCATGCACACACACACACACACACACACACATACACACACACACACACACACACACACATATATATGAAAAGATGAACAAAAACTTTGCAGAATGTGTATAATTTCTCAGACTGAAAACACTACCCTCTCCTGCCACTTTAATTCTATAAAATGCCTATAGATTATTCAGTAGAGACACTTGATACAGTCTAGTAATCCTTGTGATAGAGAAATTACATTGCATTTTTGACTCATCAGATTTGTCTCTGTGGCCAAATCAGGTGATAGAGTAATCCTTAAAGATAATGAAGGTTCCAGCACCTCAATCAATAGGGAGAGATAAAGAGATGAAGCCAAGTTTCAGAAGATAAGCTTGAATGCTGACATAATGTCATTCTTTAAGTGTAATCACAATTGCAAGGAAGAGCAATGTTGTTTTCCCCTTCAACTCTTTGTTTAGAACTGTGCAGAATGTAATAGGTAGACCAGAAAAATCAGGATGCCATTAAGTGCATCCCCAGAAGCAGCATCAATAACAGCTATGCATGGTGTGTAAATATAGGAGTGTATGCACTTTTCCCATGGGTTGATTTTTAGAAAATAGTCGCTACTATTCTAGCTGGGAATTTCCATGCAAACCAGAGATCATTCTGAGCCTTAGTCTATCCTCTAACAAGCCAGAGTGCACATTTCTAGTCTCTTCTGCAGCTAGGTGTGCTTCTCCGTAAGTCCTGATAGTGATCCATGAGCAAGTCCAGAGCAAGTCCAGAATTGTAGACGGTTACTTATATGGAGATGTCTTATCTCCAAGGCCTAAATTGTTGAGATGAACTGAGAACCATAAGGTGACATACAAGGTAATAAAAAAAGAAAAGCAATAAAAGACATGTTTTATTTGAGAAGTTCATGTAGCTATAAATGCTTCGGTTTTTCAAACCCACAAATGAGATTTCACAATGCTTACATTAGAAATGGCACTCATTAGAACTGAATGGTCTACAACCTCTAAGCCATTCTTGAAAGCTTGCCTGATTATCTGAAAGCTACCACCACTTTTGTTGAACTGCAAGCACATCTTACCAACTTTGTTCTATTCTTACCACTGAACTACGTATCTAATCTTAAACATGTTTTCAAGGAAATAACACTCTAGCGGCATGGACACATACCAATATTTCCACAGCATTTTCTGGTGCCTAGAAATCCTGTCAAATAGAAAGCATTAGAAACTTTGTTGACTGACTTGAAGGGGAATATGAAAAGAAAGTGTAGCTTTTCTTAAGAGTTGTAGTTCTTTGCTAATTTATCACCTATAAAGCTATTTCCATTGGAATTGTATTAAAGATAAAATTGTGTGAAAGATAAGCTGTAAGAGTGAAATAGTTCCCACAATGTTTACTGTTCTTTGTGATTAAAGGCATTTTATTCACTTGCAGTCCAAGAGACCAACCTTGAGCACTCCTTCTTGCAAGGCAAGCAGTCTACCACAGAGATACATTGCCAGCCCTTGGTTTTTTGAACTGGTCTTGCTAGTAGAATTTGAATAAACAGCTTAGGCACAGTGTAGCACTCTTAATCTGTTAGACAATGATGACAAATTTTACTCTTCCAGTTTCAGGCCAGGGTTAACCAACCTCTCAAATAGACTTTCCAAACAGACATTGTGCCTCAGTTTACCTGTCTTACTATAGCAGAATACCACTGGTTTGGCAATTTATAAAAGGAATAAACTGATTGGCCTGTAGCTTTGGAGGCTTGAAAGTACAGGTGCTGGCACTTGCTTAGCCTCTGGAAGGACTTTTTGGGTAGTAGCATGCCTTGGTGAAAGGCTCAAGGAAAAGAGGGCTCTGATTTACCTGAAAGATCACTGGAACCAATCCAAAGGTCCACTTCATCGTTAGCATTAGGTCACTTGGGCAGAACTCATATCAAATTTGCACACGGGTTGTTGGTTTTCCCACAGTGACTTCTTGCAGAACACATACAAGCCTGAGTGGCTAGCTGCCTCATTGAGATCTATTATTTAAGTTTTACTGTGTGTGCCAGTCCTTCAGTCATGCAGGTTAGTAATATTTTGCTCCATTTTAGTATTTTTTTCCTGCATGAAACAAATAGAAGTAGAGGAAATCGGTTCATTTGCTTTTTCACTTACATTAAGCATAAAAATGCTTAATGATTTGATAATGTTGAAAATATATAAACACGTAATCATGTATTTACTACATATTACAATTAGTCTTGCTACATTCTTTGCTATGCAATATTTGCACATTTCATTGAAAATTAAGTTTGCTTCATATTCTGTATTAAAATGTTATTGAATAATATTATAATCCTTCTTATTAATCCAATCTTTTGTTTTTAAGTAGTTGTAAATGTGTGTACAGTTGAAATAAATCACAGCGTGTTTGTCCACCCTTTATTCAACTTACACAGTACAAGCCTACTCACATACTATCCATTTTCATGTATTTATACATGCGCATGCATGCATGTGTGCAAAAGCACGCCCATGTCTACCTTAAGTAAAATGCAAGCGTTTCTCATATAGATCCCAGTAGGCACCATTACAATCAAGGTAGAGAATGGTTTTCTAAATACAGGGATTACCTGTGCTGCATTGTATAACAAAAAAGTCCCCCTCCCCCTTCATATTCCCACTCTTCCATCCAAAATCCTTGAAAATTTGCATATTCCAGGCTTCCAGTACTGTGTCCTCTTTTATTGGTGAGCAGTGTTTAAGACACACCATTATTCTAACCTCTACCCTTAGATATTTGACTGATAAGGAGAGATACTATAAACACTTGTGCTTTCTCATGAAAAGTTATTTTTAATAAATATTGAAAAATTCCATTGCTGGGCTACATGGTAATTGCATGTTTATCTGTATAAGAAACTTCCAAATTATTGGTTTTAGCTAAAATCAGGAGAGGACAGTTTTTCTTCATGGTCACCTGCCTCTACTGCTGTCTATCCTAACAGTTGCAGTATTAGGTAGTTTCAACTTTTATTTTCCTACAATATGATAACTTGGTAACCTGGCACATCACTTTGTGAGCTGGCCTTTCCACTTAGAACCTCTCAGGCAAAATGTCTATTGCTTATTTCTGTTTAGATTTTTATCATTGACTTTGAAAGTTCTTTACATAATTTATAAATGTATGTTTGGTCAGGTATTTTCCCTGGCTTACACCTTGTAATTTCATCTTCTTATAGGACACCTCATGAGGAAAGTACTTCTGATTTTGATACTCAATATGTTGATATTTCCTTTTATGGATCCTGTTTTTGGGTCATGAACTTTTTTCTTAGACCTATATCTTGGTGTTTTTTTAGCCTACCTTTTTACAAAGAAAATTTTAATGCTTTGAACGTTTTAAACTTAAGTTTACTGCCTAGAGCGCCGTGGTTCGAGAAGAAACATCACCTCAGAATTAACTGTGAATGGTGTCACATTGGATGTGTTTTTCCACTGTATAATTGTCAGATCTGTGTGCGACATATGATGCACTTTGTGCCAGGATGCTGAACACTGTGGGTAAGTGAGAATTCATTGGCTGGGACGGAAATAAGCCTAAGTGTTTGTGAAGTAATGTTCCCCGAATTAAGTCTTATCACACTTTCCTCCATGGTCTTTCATTTATTTGATCTGAATAATTTGAAGACAGAGAAACAAAGCAGAAGGACATTTTAATAATTTTTAATAAGTAAACATGGTGTTTACTTATTGTCTTTCTAGAAATTTGAAGTTAAAGAAAACCCCAATACTGTAAATGGAAGGTAGGAATTTGAGGGCACTTTAAAGGAATTCCAGGGAATAATACTTTCCTTTTAGACTGGTACTACAAATCCATCAGAATCCTTCTTTATCATGGTGGCATCTCCTGGCTGCATTTCTTGTCCACCCTTTTCACCGTGTCTCGTACATCTCCAAATCAGCTTCACAAGAACACGATTCGGAGTGTTCTTATTGTTTTTATTTTTGACAAAATTTCTCTTGACTCTCAAAGTCAGACCATGAGACATGACTGTAGCACCCATGAATTTCTTTCCATATACTAGAGTCAGTTAATTTCCCGACAGTATATGTGTGTGTATGTGTGTGTGTGTGTGTGTGTGTGTGTCTTTCTGTGTGTGTGTCTGTGTGTGTCTTTCTGTGTGTGTGTCCATTTCTAAATGCAGAAATTGAAGGGTTTATAGAGGGTTCTCAAATCTTCCAGATATGGACTCAGGAAACAGTTCCAAAAGTATATCATGCACACTGACTTCACTGTCCTGGAGGGGGCACTCCACTGCTTTGTTTTGTCTTTAGAAGAAGAGCTGGGTTTCACAGTTGCCAGCTGGCGCAGGTGCCTGTCCCCAGACTAAGCACCATCTAATTCTGAAGTACTTCTGCATTCATTTCTGTCTTTCCTGAAATTGTCTTGAATGCCTCAGCTTATTTTACCTGTTTTTGAGAAAAGGTCCTGCTGCTCATAAATTATGTTAATTACTTGCAGACACAACTCTGTCTCCACTCTAATAACTTGCACATTCAAACATACATTTCGAAACCACTCCCTGCCATTTATATACTGAAACTAAGTCTAAAAACTGCTTTTATAAATAAAGCATTACGATACAAATATGGCACACATTTATTTTATGCCATTTTTGAACTGACTGATTTCACATAAACAAAATAATAGCTTTGGTTCTCTATAAACTGCATTTTATTTGACATACGAGTCGGTTTGCTGCAGCTGGCCATTTCTATGAAGAGATCATTAATTTGAATATTAAGAAGAGTGAAGAAAGAGCAATAGAAACAGGAAGAGGAGAGGAAAAGGCATAAGGGGCTCAGCAAAAGTGAGGCTAAAGCTCCTTTCCTTCACAGACCAACATTTCAGGTTGGGTTTCCCATCCTCTTTCAAGTTTTGCTTCCTAGTATTTTTTAAAAATATATTCATTTTCTATTATATTTGCACTGTATTATAGCATGTTAAAGTGAAAATACAATTTATCAGTCAGATACTATGTCATTCTCAATAAAAACGTTAGCAAATCAAACCTTCAAGTCTGCCTTGTAGCTAATGAACATAGAAATTTTTTTATACATTAAAAAATCAATAATCTTTCAGTGTGTCATAAGAAGCCACTGGAAAGATTACTTTCTCTAGATTTAGAATATTCTGTGATCTTTGAACTAATGTAGTCACCATTATATCTAGCCAGCAACTAAAAGAAGCCATTTCTGTGTTTTTGTAAATATCAGTCACACACTGAATGGAGGATTAAGTGTCTATGGCTGGTTGGCACATTTTGTTGCTATGCCACAAGAGGTTAATTGTGAAAGTTACAGAGTGTAAGAAGTCTTCACTTTTCATATTCCTGTATTGTTGCTTTCAACCTGAGGCATTGAAATGACTGAAGGAAACATCAGAGTACAGCATGGCATATAGGCATAGGTAACCACTTCCTAAATCAACCTCTCAGAAAAGAAGGCCAGCTGACAAGTAGGAGCCACTGAAAGTAAAAGGCTTTAGTACAGTGAAGGAAAATGTCAATGCAGTGGCAAGGCAGCTTGTAGAACGAGAAAAAAGTCTTGGCTGGTTACACAATCAGCAAATAATTAATATCTTTTTGTTTGTTTGAAAGAAAGAGACAGGGAGATAATCAGAGACAGAGAGACCAAGATAGATAAAAGAAATAGATAGATAGATAGATAGATAGATAGAACACAAAGTTTTGAGGCAGGGAGGTGGAAGGGATCTGGGAGGAGTAACATGAGGAGGAAACATAAAAATATATGATTTTCTTCAGTAAAAAGTAATTTAAAATGTTCTACGAAGGGCTGGGGTGATTTCTCAGTGGGTACAGTGCTTGCTGCAAAAGCCCCAGGCCTCAGTTTGATCCTATTTCAAAAGGATTCACTGCCAAATGCTACCAGACATTAAACACTAATAGCTCTCAAATTATTCTATAAAATAGAAGCAAAAGGACCGATTCCAAATTAATTTTATGAAGCCAGTATTATATGGATACCAAAGCAAGAAAAGACACAACCAAAGGTATATTAAAGGCCAATGTCCCTGATGAACTTAGACACAAGGATTCTCAACAAAATACTTTCAAACTGAACTCAAGAATGTTCATTCACCATGATCAAATTGACATCATTGTGGAGGTGCAAAGTTCTTTTAGTATGCAATTAAACAATGCAACATATTCATTACACAGTAGACCCAATGACAACTCATATGGCCATTTCAATCTATTCAGACAAAGGCCTTTGATATAATTTAAGTTCCTTTCCCTGATAAAAGTCTGAGGAGAGGCGAGCAATGGAAAGAACATGCCTTAAGCCAATAAAGGGTGTGTACTGGCTGGTTTTGTGTGTCAACTTGACCCAGGCTGCAGTTATCACAGAGAAGGGAGCTTCAGTTGGGGAAGTGCCTCCATGAGACCCAGCTGTGGGGCATTTTCTCAATTAGTGATCAAGGTGGTAGGGCCCCTTGTGGGTGGTGCCATCCCTGGGCTGGAAGTCTTGAGTTCTATAAGAGAACAGGCTGAGCAAGCCAGGGGAAGCAAGCCAGTAAAAAACATCCCTCCATGGCTTCTGCATCAGCTCCTGCTTGAGTTCCAGTCCTGACTTCTTTGGTAATAAACAGCAATATAGAAATAAGCCAAATAAACCCTTTCCTCCCCAACTTGGTTCATGGTCATAATATTTATACAAAAATAAAAACCCTAAGACAGGTGTACAAGACAGCCCTACAGCCAACATCATGAGAAAAACTTAACATATTCCCACTGAGATCAGGAATAAGACAAGGTTGCTCATTCTCCCCATTTCTATAGTGTTTAAAGTCTTAGTTGGAAAAGCCATACAAGAAAAACAGTCATAAAGAACACAAATGGGGAAGAGGAAGTTTAGGTGTCCTGTTTACAGGTGATATTGTTCCATAGATAAGACACCTCATAGGCTCTACCAAAAATTTTGATAAACATGTTTAGTAATGTGGCAGGATACAAATAATAGCAACCTTCCTGTTTATCAAAGATAAACACACTGAGCAAGAAATCAGGGAAAGAATCCCATTTACAATAGCCTAAAATAAAAATCTGGAATAAACGTAATCTAAGAGCTCGTACACCCTTGAGGAATTGGTTGGTACCAAGCTGGAGGAAATAAGTCACTGAGTATGGGCCTTTCAAAGTCACACCTGACACCTGTTGTGGGTTGTCCTGGTGCTGTTTGTATTCTGACGTGAATTCTGCTTCCTCACGAGGGGCTGCCCTGATGAGGAGTAGATCACTTACTCAGGTGATTTCATATAACCTTCTCCTCATTTTAACTGATCAAATAAAGGCTAGAGCCTGTGATTAGTGGAAGGGAAAGGTGGAGAGGGAAGTTTTGGAGAGTGGGAGAAGAATAGGGAATGAAAGAGGAAGAGGGTGGAGGAAGAGGAGGTAGGAGGAAGATGGAGCAGATCCACATGGTCCGCAGAAGCCGAAAGTAGCAATGGATCTCATAGCTGGGGAATAGAGTAATGTAGTAGTAATCTGCCCAATCTAGGCGTGCAGCTTATAAATCTTGTAACTGAGTTGTGTGATTTTGCATGGGCTTATTGGGGTTGGAATTTCACTATAACAGACACCAGTTTTCTGCATTTTCTTAATGCTTCTCAGCAGGCCAGAAAGTAAATAACTCCTGTGCACTGTCTGAGGCTCTGCCTAAACACATGAGGCCAAGGAACCGTGAACACCTGACCCTCTGAAACCAGGAGCCAAATTAAATCCTTCCTTAGGTTAAGTTTTGTGGTTTGGTACTAGACATTCAAATGTAGTTAGCACACAGCAAACCGGGCAAGGAGCATTTATAGACAAAAACGGAGTGGTGTATTCAGGTTGGTGGATCAGATTTGGGCATTTTTCTGATCTGATTAGTAGGCGGGCTTTGGTTGTTTGCAGCTGGGCTACTATGAGTGTTTGAGGCTTAGTTGCTTGCTGTAAGAATTCGCTCAAGTTACGATTCAGTTTACACATATGATAAGTTAGGTTGGTATTTTCTGTGTATGTAGGTGGTTTTAGACCAAGTTGAAATGACCATATGACCTACCAGCTGTAGTCTTAGACATTCATTTTAGAGCAATGAAAACCAATGAACAAACAGAAATCTATTACAGGCATTTACACGAATTTGACTTGTGATCTCCAAATGTCTGTCAATGATTAAACTGGGTTACCTTTGTACAATGGAATATTACTCAGCAATTAAAGGGAACACATTATTATTGTATGGAACATTTTAGATGCATAACCAAATAATTCTGTTTAGTTAGATAATAAAATATTACAAACCACATGTGTGCATTTACTTATATTATGTCTTTTATGTGCATGTGTGTATGTATGTATGTGTGCATGTATGTATGTATGTATGTATACACATGCTTATGTATGTGCATGCCCATTTATGCAGGTCAGCTGTCAATGTTGGATGTCTTTCTTAATTGCTTTCTAATATATATTTTGAGACAGGATTTCATTTTGAATGTGGAGCTCGCCAATTCAGCTATACTTAGTGGAAGCAAATTTGGTGATCCACCTGTCTCCGCCTCCCAGGCCTTGGGATTGCATGCTTGTGCCATCACACCTGGGCGTGTATATGGTGCGAGAGATCCTGACTCAGGTCTTCAGGCTTGCGTAGCAGGTCCATTTACTGGATGAGCCATCTCCGAAGAGGACCTCAAATTACCTTTCTGAATAACAAAATCAGAGAGAAAAGGGTTGTTGTCATAATAGGTTAGGGATGGCAGGGTGGCTGTGGATATGCAGATCTAGTCTCTTTACAAGTGATGATGAAACTGTTCTGTTCTGTGATTGTGGTACCTACATAAATTGCCATGAATATACAGATAAAAGTGCACTTACAGAAGCACAAACACAAAGTTGCATATCTTAAGTCTTGTTGAAGTCTTAA
The DNA here is from genome assembly GCA_019843815.1 of Montemys delectorum. Lineage (NCBI taxonomy): Eukaryota > Metazoa > Chordata > Mammalia > Rodentia > Muridae > Montemys > Montemys delectorum. The sequence goes on from JADRCD010231134.1 coordinate 22,683, forward strand.
TAGACTCTCTGGACTGCATCAAACTTGGCTTCCATGTGGGTATTGTATTTTACCATTTTACTATGGTAAAGTGGGAGGTTTCTGGGTAAGGGAAGATGGGTTTTCCTGATTTTTCTATTGCAGCTACAGCATCCTGTTAATACATAATTATTTACAATAAAACTATAAAAAAATCTTATGTATTATTTCTGTCAGAGAGTATGTTCTATTGAATTCTCTAATATTAAGTAATTACTATTTTGAAGTTGTGATTATAAAAATCACTTATTTGATTTCAAAGTGACATAATCATTATGCCCAAAATGTTACATGCTAAAATATTCTGTTGATTTTTGTTTTCCACTACTTATCTTCTTATTTGAGACAAGGACTCACCATGTAGAATCCATGATTCTTCTAACCTTGCTGAATGACGGGATTATAAGTATTTGTCACCATGCCCTGCTAGAAATTTTTATTTTTAGATATTTTCTTTATTTGCATTTCAAATGAATTTGACAATAGAACTGAGTTTCTAAAGTTCTAGCCTTATGATCTTGGACGGATTTATATTATTTTCTTTAGAATTTTCATATGTGAGGTTGATCTTATAATATCATCTGCATTTTTTCTCTTTCTTTTGGGTCAGAGACTTCCCAAGTTGGCCTCAAACTTCTGAGCACATGATCTTCAATCTCTTGAGTACTTGGAACTACATGTGTGTACCACACCATGTGTGTCTGAGGGTTAGAATTGTTTAATGCAAATGTGAAATAAAACTCCAAATATACAGGTCTGTTCAAACAGGATATGCTATTGGCCTTTAGTGAACACTAGAATTTAGTTTATATGTATGCTTAATCCTGAACATACACATGAGACATCTTCATTAATGTAGAGAATAGGCTTTCCTTTTCCTTTTTAAATCTGTGTACATCTAAAATTAAACAGACATGAGGCACTTAAAATATATTGAATAAATGAAAGAATGAATTACAGGAAGAAGAATGGCCAAAGATAGAGAATTAGTCTATTTTAATTTAATTGGCATTGGGTTAAAAGAGTTACAGCAGAAACAGAATTATAGCATCTCCTAGATGAAATAAAATAATTCTGGAAAATGATGGTCAGTACTTTTTATGGCTTCATTTTACTGATGTTGGCACAGCTATGAACACCCATCGAGGACCTTCTGTCCATAAACCTTGAGTGACTCTTATTGCTCCCATTTCTTAGACAATAAGATCTCACTCTTTTACCAGACACTAAGCATTTTACATTTAGCTTGTCATGTTACTATTCTTTTCCCTTGGATATTTCCCATATGTGCCCACTGCTGTCTTTGGTCACTCTTTTGCTTCCTCTGCCAGGTACAGGCTTTGCCTCCGTGATGAAATGCACTTTAGCTCATCTTCATAGAATTCAGTCTTTCTTTGTTTAATGGTTCTGTTCATTAGGGCTTTGCCTTAAGGGAGCCTCTGCAGGTGACCTTGTAAAAAGGTTGATTTCTTCTCCTCAAGAATTCACCTTGTTTTATGTTTGCCTTTTTATAATGACTTTTGCCATTTATTGTCTAACTTACAAACGTTTTGTCACTAGATTCTAGAGTAAGGGCTCATTTATCTTCGTATTTTTCAAGCTACCTACTTTTAAAATATACAACTGTTTGGTTAGCCAATGATCTGAATCCATATGGATTTACATGCTTCACGTGTGAGCAAAATGGATTTTTTAATTGTTATGCACAGTAAGGAGTATGCAGGTGTTCATGATTTTGACATGCCCATCATCATTCTGGTTCACTGATTTTGGCAAAAGCACCTTTGGAATTCTTTTGGGAAATGATAATTTCTTTAGCAAATGGTGCTGCAACTCTGGGTATCATGAAAGAAAACAAAAAGGTAAGAACCAAGAAAGAAGGGAATTTAATAACTGATCCTTTGTTTTCAAGTGTAAGCCCTAAAAGTACAAAGCTTCTAGATGGGAAGACAGGAGGCAGTCTTTCTGTTCTTCAGCTGTTGAAGGAGATCTTAGACTTCACATAAAAATTGTATGTTGTGAGAGAAAAACAATGATACATCAGACCAGTTTTAATGAAAATTAAACCTTTGTTCCTTAAATCTGTGACTAGAATACAGAGGTGATGATCCAGAGAAATTGGAGAAAATAGACACGCATCATAATCTAATATAGGACTTTCATCTAGTATCTATAAGACAGAAAATGGATACATGATTGGAATAGATATTTTAAAACATTTATGAAAATGAGCTCAAATTTTAGTCACAGGGAAAAGCAAATTAAAAGTATCAAGAAACACCATTCTCTGTAAAATGTACTATATAGTAGGTAGCATAAGCCAGGTGTGGCTATACTGGTCTGTAATTCCAGTTCTAGGGAGGTGGAAGCACAGAGTAGAAGACGTAAGCTCATCTTTGGCCACATGTACAATTTGAAGCCAGTGGGACTGCAAAAGACTCTGTCTACAACAGTAACAATAACAACCAACAGACAAACCAAAACAAAGAAAAATTAAAAAAGGAATATAAGTGTCCTCAGTGATCTGAGAGTGTAATGTAACACAGCCCACTGGAAGATTCATCATGTGTTGACAGCTAAATGTACACTTGCCATGTGACCTAGCAATTTTACTTGTAGGTGTCTGTTCAATGTAAATGAAAACAAGAGCCCATGTAGGGACTTCCATATGAATGCTGATGATAGCTTTGTTTATAATAGCTACAAGCTGAAAACAATCTAAATGTGCACATTCGACTGATAAATTGGTAAGTAAAATGAAGCATACCTTCACAATGAAATATTATTTGTCAAATGAAAGGAGCAAAGAAATACTGCATGTAACAGTGTTTATGAATCTCAAAAACATCCTACACGAAAGGATACTTATGAAATTGCTCAATCCACAGAATTTTGGTGTGGGACTAGATGACAGAGAGAGATCACTTGCTGCTTGCTGCTGAGAGAGGAGATCGTCCACAAATGATAAATGAGCATGCTAGAACTTTGGAAGGGACGATAGCAATGCTTTAAAGCAAAGTTGTAATGTTGTTTTAAAAACTACACCATTTTATTAAAACTCATTGGCTAGTACACTGGTAGTGAGTGAATTGTATAATATAAAAATGATACTTCCAGGGGCAAGGGAAAGAAATGAATGTGGAGAGATTTTCCTTTAGGATTTGCTCACATGAAAAATATCTAGGAAAATAAAATTTAAGTCTAGACCTAAAACATTGCTGAGGTATTAGGGCAATGAGAGCTTAATCAGGGATAGATTACAAAGAACAGCTAAGAAGAACTAGATTCTGAGGTTTGAATAAATGGATAATTAATGATGTAACAATTACAAACATTAAAAAATAAAACAATTCACAACCTATAAAAAACATTATGATTCAGATTATTTTCCAGTTTACAAATCATTCTGTTGATTCTCAACCTACTTTTCTATAGATTATATTCACTGTGTTTTTTTTGTTTATTTACATCTAGGGCAAAGCTATTATCTAGTCTCTCCAGTATAAAGCCAAAGTACATTTGATGATTTTATCCGAGGCACATTCTGTAATCAACTCTTCTTACTTGTTCTAAAAACCCTTCACCAGGGAGTGACTCTTTGTCTAATAGAGACAGGGCCTTGCTGTATAACCCAGGCTGCCCTCAAACTCATGATCTTTCTGCTTCATCCTCCTGATAGCAATTATTTTGATTTGACTTTTTCCTTGTTGAAATGTGATTGGGATACGGGGGTATTTGTGTGACCAACTAGGCACTGACTGTAGTGCTGAATGCTGGGTCCACAGAATCTGAAATCCTGTTTGTAGGGCCACTTTCTTATCCAGGTTTCTCTTCTTGGATTCCCTAAAACTCAAATGGACTTAGAGCATTTTGAGTGGAATAGTTGTGTTGAATGTAGACTGGAGACAGCACTCATACATGACAGAGAAAACAATTTCAGGAGAAGTTAAAGAGATGTCTAGAGCTGGGTAGGGTAGCTCACAGCACGACCTTTCACAAAACCAACACTGGGGAAGCATTAGGTAGGTGCCTTAGCTCCCATGTTTCCTTAGAGCCCTATCTCTAATTTGAGGCTTAAGATTTGGAGTCTCCAGCTGGAGTGAGTGGGGCAGGAGCGAGCAGGGCAGGCAGAGGTCCTGAGTTCAATTCCCAGCAGCCACACATGTGATAGCTCATGGTCATATGTACAGCTATAAATAAAATAAATTAAAAAAAAAGATTTGGAGTCTTTTTTTTCCCTTAAGAGAGACAACACAAATTGTACAAGCTTATTTCCACAAGACTACCCCTGGATGTCACTCTTTGCTGATTTCTTTTAGCTTTCTGGAATGCTCTTGTCTTCTGTTTCCTTATTCTCTCCACCTAGATTCTTCTGTTTCTTGCTACTTTCTTCTTTTCATCATCAAACAAAGTCTATGTACCTCACTTGAGTAAATTTACTTCTCTTTCATTTTTGATGCTTCAACTGGGATTTGCTTCAACTAGGCTCTTTTCCCTCAAAGATGGTTCCCATGAGAAGAGTATTCTCATGCCAAATCCTCAAAGAAAAACCTTCTGTATACTGCCTCGTGGTTCTACTACTATTCTTTAAGCCCAGTGAGCACAGACACACCAACATATCTCTAAGAAGATATGGATTTGATATGTATAGGTCCTTCTTGAATTATTACCATAATGAATGTGTGCTCTTGTATTCTAGTTACAAGTTGTGTTTTGTTTTAAGTGAAATTTATAATGATATCAATTCTTTTCTTCATAATTATAAATTTATATTAATGGTCATATATGGATGTCCAGAACTATACATAAAATTTGCATTTCCCCTTGAATTTTATTTGGATATGGATTACTTTGTATAGTGTCAGCCTCAGCCCACTGTCTTCTTGTCTGTGAAAGTATAGATAAACTAAAGATGAAGGTTTTTTAAATTCATGCTCCCTTTGGGT